>JAHUXG010003033.1:0-36066 GCA_020740815.1 Sciurus niger
ACAATATTCTTCATTTCAGAAATGTCCTTTGCATTAAAATGTAATGAGAAGTGTGGTACACTCTCAAGTAAACACCTGGATCATTCCCACTGCACTATTCTTTGTGAATGGCACCCCACCTCCTTTTGTTGGCTCTGTTGTTCCCTTGTGCCTTAAGGAATTTTAGGTTATCATTGTCTCTACCTGAATTCTGTAGTAACCTTAGACCTGTTTTCCCTGCCACTGCCCTCCTCAAACTATGCTCTTTTCTGCAACCATAATTATATATTTTTAAAAATTCAATTCTGTTAATGCTTACCCTTTCCTTAAAACCCAAGTATTACTTCTCTGTGCTATAAGATTAAAGAGCTCAAGACACTAGCTTTATCCTGTGTCTCTCTGTATCCTAATCACTGTCTAAAATGGTTCTTCTTACAATACAGATTTTTGTTTTCAAAAGATTTAATGAGGTATTATTGACATAAGGTAAACTGCACATATAAAAAGTTTGCAACTTGACACGTTTTGACATACGTATTAAACATTAAAAATGTTTCATCACTATAATCAAGATAGTTAAGAACGCCCATAAAAGTCTCCACATGTTCCTTTATATTCCCTTAATAAAAACCTGCCAAATTATTTTTCAAAATATTTGTGTACCATTTTCCATGCTCATCAACATGGATTAACTGGGTGGTAATCATAGTCAGGTAGTGTATGCTTGGAGGAGGTAGGTTAATGGGGACTCCATGTTGAGTAGAGCTCTCACTGCTTCCTGGTAGGTGGTGAAGTCCTGAACTGCTTTCCTTTCCCATGCCTTCCTGCCAAGATGCTCTGCCTTACCTTGGGCCCAGAGCTATGGAATCAACTGTCTGTGGACTGAGATTTCTAAAACTCTGAGCCCCAAATTAATTTTCCCTTCTCTGTATTGTTCTTGTCAAATCTTTTTGTCACAGTAAAGAAAACTTAATAAAACAATTCCCAAGCATTTAAAATTTTTGGTGTTATATATAATGATAGTTTTCCTGATTTCTTTCTTAGCAGAAGTAATTTTGGTGTACAGAAAAGCTATTAATTGATGAATGTTGATCTTGTTTCCAGCTGCTTTGCTGAATTCATTATCAGCTCTAGAAGTTTAATTGTGAAGAGTTTTGAGTTTTCTAGATGCAGGATGATGTCAGTAACAAAAAGAGATTTGATTCTTATTTTCCTATTAATAATGCTGTAATGTGCTTCTCTTGCCTGATTGCTGTGCCTTGAGTTTCAAGAACTATATTGAATAGGAGAGATAAAATTGAACATCTTTGTTTTGTTCCTGAAATGCTTTTTATTTCAGTATAATGTTGACTTTGGTTTTGTGATGTATAGCCTTTATAATGTTGAGGTAAGTTCCCTTTCTCCCTAGTTTATCTATCATTTTTTAATATGAATGCATGATAAATTTTTATCAAAGCATTTTCTACCTGTTGAGATGATCATAAGATTTTTGTCCTTCATTCATTTTATGTGGTGAACAACATTTATTGATTTGCCTATATTGAACCAACCTTGCATCCCTGAGATTAAACCAACTTGTTCTTGGTATATTAACTTCTTTTTTTTTTCTTTCATTTTTTTGTTGTCTTTACTTATTATAGTTAGACTCAGTAGAGAATTTAATACAATTATTCTCTTAAATATTGAAAACTGGCAGTAATACAGACTAAGATTATCTGATGACAGAAAAGTTGGCTACATTAGACTAAAACATAATAGAATAAACAAACAACTGGAAATAAGACACCATTGACATTTCATGGCAATCACATTATTTAAATAAGGTCAAAAAGTATTATTACAAAAAGGAAATATATTTCTAATATTTTGTTTACATACACCACAAGACAGTAAGTTAAATGCAAAAGTATAAACACATTTTCATTATCCTTTTGTCAGTTTTTACAAAGGTTTAAAGAAAGAATTTCTACATTAAGTTCTCAAAATCAATACACTAAAAGCATAAAGTGTCAACAGAATGAAGATACAAAAACACCAAACATGAAAACATTTGTTTCTAACAAGCAGAATTGTTATAAAGGGCATTTAGAAACTACAGCCTTGCTGAGCTTTCCATCCAGGAATGCAACCTTAAAATCAAGGCAAGTAATGGACTACTGGAAAAAGAGGAAAAGCCTTCCACTGAGCTGCCAGTCTTCCAGCTACAGGACTGGTCTTTCAGGAACGGGCACTTAAAATACAGCAATCACATTTACACTTTTCCAAAGACAAAAATAACTCAGGACTTTTCAGGGACTACTTGGCAAATAACTGGAACCTCTGTCTGGATAGGTTTTCAATGATCATGTGTATTATTGGCAATAGCACTGACTTTACCCAAACCAAGAATTGACCCATTTTCCTAAATATTTACATTAGAGCAGCCAGGCAAAGAACTGCCAACTTAACTTACCTGAGGCAAGTCTACTAATACTTTGTCTTTGGAGAAGTCTGGGTACAGAATTGAAAGTCATTAATTCTAACTAAAATTTTGTAGAGAAAAGGAAATCTCTTCTGGGGGAGTGGTAGTGGTGAAAAGTTCTAGACCTAGATCTGGTATTCTTTACCAAGCCCCAAAACAAACTGATAGCGTGTCCTGCATTTGAAAAAGTTATCATATTTTTTATTTTTTGGAGATAGGAGATAGCCTGAATTGCCCAGGCTGACTTAACTCACGATCTTTTCCATCAGTTTTCAGAGGAGCTGGGATTATAAGCACAAGCAACTGTACCTGGATACAGAAATTTCTTTTAAAATATTTTTTTGTAGTTTTAGATGGACAGCATGCCTTTATTTTATGTTTGTTTTTATGTGGTGCAAACGATTGAACCCAGTGCCTCTCACATGTGATGCAAGTACTCTGCCCCTGAGCTACGGCCCCAGCCCCTGGATCCAGAAATTTTAAAGATGAAATTTAAACTTGAAAGTTAATCTCTGTATTGTCCAAGGTCAACCATGAAATAAAGTTTAGTTTTTAAAAAAATCCTTAAAATTGGCCACTCAATATTCAGTTAGAATTTTAGAAATTAAAGTCACTAAATAATCATTTTTGCTTTATCATTAGAAAAATCATACTACACTGAGATGACAGGATATCAATCTAAGATATTTTTTGAATGGTCAGAAATAGCTTATCTGTGTAAAATAACTAGTTCAAACAAGCTGTTTTTTTATCCCTTTCTATGTAAAACCTAAGGTTTCCAATTCTCCTCAAACATTCTTTAAAAAGCCCACATACATGGACATATGATTGTGTTCAGTTTTAAGAGGTAGTTCTAGAAGTGCACTATCCACTAAAGTGGTCACTACCCATGTGTGGTTACTAAGCATTTGGAATGTAGTCAGTCTGAACTGAGCTTTGCTTAAGTGTAAAATATACACAGGTTTTGAACACTACAAAAATTAAAAAAGAAAAACTCCCAAATATATTTTGAATTGATTACATGTTGAAATAACACACTGGATATACTATGTTAAATAAACACACATAATTAAAATTGTTTTCATTTGCTTCTTGTGACCTTTTAAAATTACCAGAAAATGTATTATTGTTGTGCTCAAAGGCTCGAGACCCCGCAAAGACCACCAGAGATCACGATCAATGCAAGCAACAAAGAGTCATTTATTAGGAAGATGGAGCCTGGTCCTCTGCGTCCTTAACCGGTGACACTAAGAGGCCCCAAGCCCTCATTAGCAGGGTTTATATAATGAAAGGCAAACAGTTATACAGTGTTCTTCCTAATTGGTTAACATACACAATTGTAAAGCATGTTATCTTAAGTTCTGAGTCACCCTGACCTCCGAAAGGAGGGTTGTCGTTAGCAAGGTTTGCTCTTGGGTCAGCCCCCTGGCCTTCATAGATAAGATGAGAGACGGAAAATTCTTTACCACTTTCAGGAGGCTGGGGGCAGTTTGGGGAAGCCTGTGTTTATACAGGTGTGGGCTCCCTCTATCTTTCATTATTACTTGTGGTTTAAGCCAGGCATGGTGGTGTATGCCTATAATCCCAGTGACTAGAGGCTGAGGCAGGAGGATTACAAGTTTGGGGCCAGATTCAGCAACTTAGTGAAGACCTTGTCTCAAAAATAAAGATAAAAATGGCTGAGGATGTGGCTCAGTGTTACATAGCCCATAGGTCCAATCCTCAGTACTGTCCCTGCTCCCCACCAAAAGAGAAAGAAAAGAAAAAAGTAAATAATTTTATTATCACAATTGTGCATTTCCTCTTATCAATCCAGTAATTCTACATTACATATGGAAAAAGCTAATGATCAATAGGGGTAAGATGGTAGTTCACTTTACAAACCTTTTAGCAGGTAATTTCAGTTTCAAAGAATATCATGGTCCTATACTAACCAAAGAACAGTAATCAAATTAACTTAAAACACTTTGACCATTCCAATTTTTCTTAAAGACTGCCCTAAACCTACAGCATATAATGCATAGTTTGCCACAGGTACTTTTATTCATGGATATTCTTACTGTACAAGCATCCAAATTAGAAACATTCCCAATAAACAGAACCAATGGCATTTCAGCTGAAATAGCCAGTCACATCAATGGAAACATTAAGGCAAGAAAGTAGTCAGAACATTTTTAGAACGACTACTGAGCAATCTGAAAGTTCTGAAAAATCAAAATCGTAACAACACCTTTTACATGTCCGTCCCATAAATACTATACTATTATTCATATGTTCATTTCTTTAGGTAAAATGAATTTTAAGTGTTTGAGCAAAAAATGTGAAAAGACATGAAGAAACATCCTCATGAAGTATCTCTTTGACATTCTACTGAAACTGATCTTTACTGAGCAACTCTGGGATCTGTAAAAACACCTGGTAACACTCTGAAATTTAACATCTTCTAACCTCTTCTAAGTACACCCAGGTTTACTGGCAATGTGAATCATCCCCCAGGTCTTTCTGCTTCCTAACCTGGAATAAGCAACAGACTTGAACACTTCATTTAACTACCGATCCACCAAAATGTTAGTTACTGTCAATGTAAAAGCTGATAATTTGCACAACATTTAAAATATGAATTCAAAATGGAGAATAAATTCCAGGAAAAATGATTTAAAAATTTTAAACTATAATTGCTTTTATTACCAAATGTAGGAAAACACTGATTCTTTCATAATTCTGTAATACTGCCTCAGACTCCCACAGTTTTGAAACGCCCATTTAAAATAAATGAGTCTGTTGCTGTTCATAACAGAACAAAAATCTTTAGCTTTCATGGTTCATATTGAATAAGAAATGTGTTGTTTGGGCATGATAAATTAGTAGTAAAAAGAGCATGGAACTATTGATTCACTCAAATCATATCCCATTCGAATAGTCTAAGGACTTCATCAGACAGATTCAAAAATAAGTAAACTTTCACTTTAAAAATACAAACATTTCAATGTGTTGATTAAATAAAAACTACAGAAAGTGTGATGTCACCAAACGTGCATTTTTCAGGATTCATTCTGAAATTCAGGATAACATATAATAATAGTATTTCATTTAAATTATGGCATTTGAGGAAAATTATACTTTTGGGTAAAGATCACATAGTACATGCTTTTTTTGAGGAGGATGTGTTAGAAAAACTACCATAATTAATATTGTCTTAACATTTCTAAAATCTCACATAAAACCATCATCTCTGACTGCCATTACAGTAAATTTTCATACTGGATATATTACTGTCTGCTCAGTAGTAATCATAACACATAAAATGGACTCAAAATGAATATTCAAAATCAATTATTTTTCATAAGTGAAACATTTCTGAGACTTAAGATTTGTGTCTTAAGCATACAGTACTACAATGCTGACTACATAAAATAAATAGAAAGTCTTTCTGAGAGGAAGCTCAATAATTAGAGGCTATGCTGCATTTAAAGATTGAACACTGGCTATATACGGAAGGGAAAACACTTCAACAATACTTCATGTTACAGAGTTCTCTCTTTTAATATGGCATTCATGAGTTCCATTCTGACATTCAAAATTAACAAGAATAGTGAAATTCTTTTATCCTTTGGTTTTCAAGGACAAACGATGCAGTTGCAATGCCTCTGGTTTTAGTTCCTCTAGAACGACATTCATTAGCAGAGTAACCTCTGATGCTTCAGCTGAAGTTTGGCAGCCCAAGAAGTGCACCAACTGCTCCAAAGTATCCTTCATGTTCTAGAAACAATGCTTTCAGTTGACCTTTGAACCAATAATCCAGTGCACATGCCTGAAGTTTCATAGAAAGAGTATTGACATGTAAAAAATTTCCAACAAAGACAACTCTTGTTTATCTTCTCATTAACAGAGTACATTGGTGCCACAGAACCAATATTATTGGTGATAGTAACTAAAGTAGCTCTTGCCAGATCTTCTTTACTAACAGATTCTCGTTTCTCTTTATAAATCATATTTCCAAAACTAGATGCTACAGTTCAACCTGGCAGACCAAATCTTTCATAATCACCTCCATAAATATCACGGACCAATTTGTAGCCTTGGGTGCTGTCACCTTTGGATGCCATTTTAAGAGCCTCTTCAAAACTTTCACAGTCAGTCAGTAAACTGCATAAACCCAGAAAGGTACCCCCTCCAAGGTTTGTCCCGGTCACTGGTTTATAGTTATCTTTGGAGTGGACTGCTAAGATACTGACCCATGAACACCACCAGTAGTGGATAGGGATCATCTAGGTTAAAAGGCATCTTTTGGCATCGCTCAGGTTCTGCGGCATTAGCAAAATAATAGCACTCTGCTTGTCCATTGAAACTGACTGAATCTATATACAGCAAGCCCTTTACAAGGCAGTCAAGTTCACCCAGTTTGTGCAGGTGGAGGTTTCCAATTGTGCGAAAATCTTTTTCAAACTTGTAAGCACCACCACCTGTAGCGCACAGCACCGTTTGTAACGTTGAGAAGTTTTTGGCTCTTCCCATTTGGATAAAAGTAGGCAGAACATGAGTTGGAAATCTGATAAAGTGCAAGTTTCCTCTTCAGCCAAAAAGTGTTAAATCCTTAAGTTCAAGGTGTACATCCCGAATGCCAGTGGATCCATATGCTACATTAGAAGTCAAATATTTCCGAATAATTTTAAGCTCTCAACTTCCTCTTGCTCTTCCTCTGCTGCGATATCAGTGGGTTCAAAATACGAGAACTTTACTAGAGTTCCCCCAATGTCCATGCCAAACCGTGGGAAAGGGTGTTTCTTGGAATCCTTGATCTTCATGGCCTAGGCCTGAGGGGCGAGGGGAAGCCTCCCGACCGGAGCACGGGAAAGCGCGGCGGTGATTCGGGAGCTGGCAGGGCCGCGCCGAGAGGCCCGGCGGGAACCTCCCCTCAGGCCATGCCGGGCGGGCTTAGGGCGGGGCAGCGGCACCTGGGGCGACGCGGGGTCCAGGAGGCGGCCCTCTAAACCTGCTAGGGGCGACCGGGCCGAGTGTGCTGGGGAAGATCGCCAGCCTCACCGCCCCCGCGCCCCAGCTGCTCCAAACTAAAGGCCCGGTCCCGAGCCGCCGCCGCTGCCGCTGCACTGAGGTATATTAACTTCTTGATGTGTTTTTGAATGCAGCTTGCTGATCTTTCATCAAGGATTTTTACATCAATGTTCATCAGGTATTTTAGCCTCTAGATTTCTTTCCTGAATATTCTTTGTTTGGTTTTCATATAAGGATTAAAAAGTTTAAAACCTTATATTTTTATTGTGTGTGTGTGTGTGTGTGTGTGTGTGTGTGAGTGTGTGTGTGGTATTAGTGGTTGAACTCAGGGGTGCTCTTCCACTGAGCTGCATCCCTATTCCTCTATATTTTTTTGTTTTATGGCAGGGTCTTATCAAGTTCTAGACTGGCCTCAAAATTGCCATCCTCCTGCTTTAGCCTCCCGAGTCACTGGGATTATAGGCATGTGGCAAAGCACCTGGCATTATTGTCTGGCAAGGGAATTTTCTGGAATCTTTGTGTATCCATGCAAATAAAGAAAGGTTTGTTCATATTCCACCTAACTTTTCAAACTTTTGCCAGAAGAATTTTCATATGACACTATTATAATACCTCTTTCTTCTTTTGTGTATTTAATTTAATAGGCTGAAAAATTGATATCATTGAATACATGTTAAATATCTAATTTCTGAAGGTAGAGATGCATAGTTTATTTTAAGGAAAACTATATGAAAGTGAAAAAACTGATTAGAAAATTCTAAAGGGCAGAGTTTTGCTAAGAATCATACTGTATTACAATCAGTGTAAACTAGGAGTTGAATTATTTAACCTTTACAATAGTAAGCTAAAGCAGCACCCATTTGAAATGACCTATATTTAATAAACCAATATTGTTTGAACAGTTTAGGGCATTATACATATATATTCTCTATCCAAACTTAAAATAAGTAGGACTTTTGTTTTGTGTATGTGGTTATTTTAAGCCATCTTCAAGTTGGGTCTAGTACCTTAAAGTTCCATTTAAAAAGTCACATTTTCTGATTAATATAGCATTTCTATGATAATCTCTCTTGTTTAAACTAAGCAATATAATATCTGTCTTATTTCAGATGGATGATAAGTTGAATAGGCTTTATCTAGAAAAGCTAAAGAAGGTATGTTGCCAAAATATGTTAAATTTGGATTCATTGATTTCTGAAATAAACTACAAGTAGAAGATGGCATTCCTTTCCTCAGATTGGTGAATAGATTTCTACATGAATTAAGTTGTTTTTCTTGCAAAAATCAAATGAAAGTTTTGAAAAAAAATTCCTAATGCAGAACACACTCATTCATCATTTATTCATCTTTCATGGCTTGTAAAAGGCTCAGACTGTCCATAATACCTTTTTCTGGATTGATACTTTTTTTCACTTCTGCTACCACTATGAAAACACAGGCTTCACCCACTTCTCTCTGGTCTATTGCCAAAACCCACAGTCATCTAGTAATACTTGGTCAAGCATTTCAAATACCCTGACAGTGACTTTGTCACTGGTTTTGCTCTTAAGAAAAGTTTCAAATTTTCTAGCAAGGAATAAAAATATCCAAATTAACTGGCTCCTCATCAAGTTGTTGCACACACCCTACTCTGCCCCTCTGCCCAAGCTTCAAGTCATGCTGGAACACTTGTACACCTCACCTCTCATTCTTTGCATGTACCTCTTCTCTCTCTCTGTCATAATTCCTTCTCATCCTTTAGGCATCAACCCCTAGAGCAACCCAATAACCTAGACATAAAACTGGGACAGAAATCCCTTCTGTGTTCCAGTAGTGCCTTGTTAAATTTATACCTGTCATAGCACCCATGACTCTGTGAGAAAATGGCCTCTCTTTGTGTTTTTGAACTTATGAGATCTGATTGTTGAGGGGTGGCTTTTATCATCTTCATCTTGTCACTGAGCTTGTCATATGCTTTAACATAAGGTTGTTGAATTCATGAATGCAGGGTGGAAAGCCTGAAGTTCTGATCCTCAGTCACATTGATAATTCAGTGTGCAACTCTGGGCAAATTATTTTTCATAGTAATCTTGTAGTCATACACATGCTTTTCACTATTATTAACACTAATAAGTTATTTTTGTTTACTGCTTCTTGCTTAGTCAACTATGAAATGTTTGAGGTAAAGAATATAATTATTTTTCTTTTCACTTGCTACAGAATATGTTGATCCACTAGAACTTCTACCTGAGATCTACTAATAAGCCAAGAAATTATCTATTTTGGAAGCATCACAAGAAAACACAGAAATTTTAAGGGAAAAATATATGATATTAATGATAACATTGTATTCATCACACCTTTGACATGACATTTTAATTGCTTCCCACTAAATGTATGTTGTGGAAATTTAATGAAAATGTGTTTGTATCACATATATATATATGAGGGACTTCATACAATATTTGAAACTCTTTCTTTTTATGTATAACCAAATCTGAAGTGCAAGTGCAAACCAGTATTTCAGAGTTTAATGTACCTGAACTAAGTGCCAGATATTTAATAAGCACCTAAACAATCCAGTGATCAATATTATGTTGGTGGATCTAAAAATCACATTAATGATGGATTATTTGTATTTTTCAAATTGTATCACCGTGTACGGACCTAGAGATTTAGGCAGACATTATGTTCATGGGCCAGTACTATATTCACTACCAATGTTTAAAGTATTACAATTATTATACTGTCATCAAATTTACATACTCTTAATTTTTTATAATTTTAAGTTTAAGCACTAACTTATATTCCTTTCTTAGTGAGAAACAAAATTCATTTAAGACTTTTCACTTTTTTCTCTTTGTTCATTTGCACAATTGGACATTTTGGAAATAGTCTTAGCATTACAGAAAAGTTCCCTAATAAAAGGAACATTTCCCCCATGAACCATTTGGGAGTAAATGGCTGACATACACCATCATTCATGATTACTATAGTATTTTCTACAATTCAGAACATGCTACAAAACTACAACACAACCTTCATAACTGATAAGTTAGTACTAATACCTTGTAATATATTCTACTACCTTCAGATTTTTTCAAATTTTGCTAGTTTCCTAATGTTCTGTACAACAATATTATCCCATTCAGATTCATGCAATACACCGAATTGTTGTATTTTGCTGACTCCTTCAGGTACAAACATTCCTCAGTCTCTCTTTGACTTAAGGAAGAATGCTCATATAATGTGCCTCAGTTGTTTGTTCTTTTTCCTTCTGGTTTCTTTATGATTGGAACCAGATTATGTGTTATTTAGCAAGAGTATCACAGAAGTGATTCTGTGACTTTCTCTGAATCCCAATACTGATAATGCTAACATTAATCACTAAAGGTGATGTCCTTGTTCCCATTTGTAATTATTTAGCATTTTATATAGAGATAATTTGAGACTATTACATATATCCCTATGCCTCATCCAACTTTCTCTTTATTCATTTAATAGTACCTAAATAGATGACTTATTTTATTAAGTTTAATGTTACTCATTGATATAATTGTAAAAACTTGCTTTTCTCTTAGAAATATTCTATTTTGATAAACTCAGACTTATTAAAAGATTTGTAACAAGTACAAAGAATTCTTAGAAAATATTCCTGAAATATTAATGTTTTACTACCTTTGCTTTATCCCTTGTTCTCCTGTCTTTCTAGATAAATATAAATATATGTATATAACAATGATAATTTTCTCTCAACCATTTGTGAGTTGCAGACATGATGCCTCTTTATGACAAAATATTTGTATTTTCTGAAAACAAAATTTTTTCTTATATACCTATAGTGTAATGATCAAAACCAGAAAATTGAATTTTGTTAATTATTAATATCAAATCT
This sequence comes from Sciurus niger, assembly GCA_020740815.1. Lineage (NCBI taxonomy): Eukaryota > Metazoa > Chordata > Mammalia > Rodentia > Sciuridae > Sciurus > Sciurus niger. The sequence goes on from JAHUXG010003033.1 coordinate 11,328, forward strand.
ATAACACTTATTCATAATTTTCCAATTATTTCAATGATGTTCTTTATAACCAAAATAAAACCTAGCTTAGGAGTTTTCATGATCCATAATTTATTGTGTGCATTGGTCTTTTTTCTTTAGTCTCCTCTAGTCTGGGAAAGTTCCTGAGTCTTGCTGTACTTTAGATGACATTTAAGTTGTTGAATGGTATATGTCAGTTTTGTAGATGTTTCTTCATTTTGGGATCAGATGATGTTACCTCATGACTGAATGCAGGTTATGTCATTAGGCAGGAATGTCAAGCATGTGATGCTGAGTTCTTCCCAATGTAGCAGATTCCAGCTGCACTGACAGACCCTTCTGGTTTGATGTGGAGGAAGTCCACATGCCAAGAACTATGAACTTCCTCTAGGAAGGGCAGGCATCCTCTAGGATCTAAAGTCTACCTCCAGTCAAGAGTGAGCAAAGCTGGGGGCCTTAGTCACACAGGTACAATGGACTATGGAAGTGTATATTGTTACTTGGTTCCATGACTGGCTGATGTTGACTCTGATTCTTTCATTAAGATGTATCTTCCAGGGGATAGTGGCATAGCTCAGTGGTAGAGTACTCATTTTGCATCAATGAAGCCTTGGGTTCAATCCCAGCACTAAAATCTAAGGCTATTAGCTGGATTTTTCCTGTGGGTACTAATTCACTGATCCTTGTGTTAAACCCAATGTGCTACTGACAGTTCATCTTTAATGGTACACTGCAGGCATGCCATTGTCCTTTTCATAGACAATGTGTTTTACTATGCACTACACAATTTTTTATACAGGATTTCCTTTACAATCCAAAACATTTGTTTATAAATTAAGATTCTTTTTTAAATTTATCCCCCTTTGTTAGATATTAAATTCAAGATTTCAATATGACTAATTACCTTGCATATTTGACTAGTATAAAATGTCCTAGAATTAGAGGACAGATATTCAGCATGAAATGCTGTCTTTAAAACTATTATTCTTTCTGTGATCTTATGAGAAAATTGATAATCAATGTATAAATAGTCAGGGAGAAATATTCAATGAACCTTTTAGTTTAGAATAATATTTTAATTATATGATTACTTAATATCTTAGTCTAGTTTTTTGGTGCTACATACACTGCAATTTTTTAAAATCTTCAATATTGCAAACATACTCTATGATAATTATGTAAGAATTAAAAGAAGAATCTAATTGAATCCTCTTCAGTTGTGACACTTATATATGATGTCCTTGAAGGCAGAACCTGTTCTCTTGGACTTAAATTTATTTTTCTTTTTCCGAGGGTTGTGGGAGTGGTCCATGGTTCATCCACAGGAATGAATCTTCTCCTGAGCCATGTCCTAGGTCCCTCATTCATTCTTGAACTTGCACTAATGTTTTTCTCTTCTAGTATTCCTCCAAAATCCCATAGTGATGTTAATGTCCCAAGCAATTTCCATCTCTGTCTCCAGTTATCAGAATATTTTCAAGTCCTGCCTCACAAGGAATCTGGTAACCAAATGCTATGAATCTAAAGTAGATTCTTTAGATTTGAGCAAGCTAAACATGACTCATTGGTATCCATGTATAAAAAAGAGGATTCTGTCTTTCAGATCAATTGGAGAGCAATGTGAAGATTAAGCATCCTTGTAACAGAGGTCTGTTGGTTCCATTTGATATGATAGAGAAGGAATAATAGTAGTTCATGCCAACTTTTGGAATTTATTAATTTCTGCCCTTGGTGTGATAAGTTTCACAAAAGGGGACAATTTTATTTTCTAATTTCATAATAAGTATAACAATAACAATAACAATAATAAGTAATTGATTTGCCCTTAAATCTAAAGTACAAGCAGCTGATAACCACAACTAGGTCCCCAGAATATTTTTTTGGTAATTGTCACATTGAGAATTAGAAACTGGGAAAATACACACATTACATTTTGGGGGAATTCCAATATAGTTCCAGCAGTGAACAAGTTATTTCATTGCTTTGCTATTTCTTTTAGCATGGTTTAGTATTAAATCTTCATAACAACCTGGTAAACTAAAGAAGTATAATCTTTCCATTTTAGAGAGACTTTGAACCTGAAAGAAACAAATTGTTCCATAACAAAAAGCTCTTGGTTTCAGAGAGAGAACCTCTTCTGAGTTCATGATAATTGCTACTATGTAGAACTAATTTAGTTAGTGTATTGAGCTGTGTTGCCCTTGAATGATGATTGTATTCTTTTATTTCTTCTTCCTTAATTACAAGTTTATGCATGCAGTGACATGTGTCTGAATTCCAGCTACCAGGGAAGCTGAATCAGAAGGATTTTTGAATCTGGAATTTCATGACCAGCATGGGCAATTTGGAGAAACCCTAACTCAGGTGAACACACAGACCATTATAACTCATGAATATAAATACAAAAATCCTTAGCCACACTAACAAAGTGAAGGAGAGAGAAAACTCAAATTACTAAAATTTGTGATGAAAAAGGAAATATCATGACAGACATCACTGAAATACATGACATAATGAGAAGCTACTTTGAAAATCTGTATTCCAATGAAATAGAAACTACTGAATACATTGACAAATTTCTAGAGACATATTCTCCGCAAAAAACTGAACCAGGAGGACATACACAATTTAAACAGATCAATATCAAGCAATGAAATAGAAGAAGTCATTAAAATCATACCATCCAAGAAAAGCCCAGGACCAGACAGATTCTCAGCAGAGTTCTACAAGACCTTCAAGGAAGAACTCATTCCAATACTTCTCAAAGTATTCCAGGAAATAGAAAAGGAGGGTACCCTACCAAACTCATTCTATGAAGCTAATATCACCCTCATACCCAAACCAGGAAAAGACACATCAAGGAAAGAAAATTTTAGACCAACATCTTTGATGAATATAGATGAAAAGATCCTTAACAAAATATTGGCAAACCATATCCAAAAGCATATTAAGAAAATTATGCACCACGGTGAAGTGGGGTTCATACCTGGAATGCAAGGATGGTTTAACATTCGTAAATAAATAAATATACTCCATCATGTCAATAGACTTAAGGTCATTTCAATTGATGCAGAAAAAGGGTTCAACAAAATACAACACCCCTTCATGCTCAAAACACTAGAAAAAATAGGGATAGTTGGAACATGCCTGAACATTATAAAGGCTATTTATGCTAAGCCCATGGTCAACATAATTCTTTTTTTTTATTGTAAACAAATGGGATACATGTTGTTTCTCTGTTAGTACATGGCATAAAGGCATACCATTTGTGTAATCATAAATTTACATAGGGTAATGTTGTTTGATTCATTCTGTTCTTTTTTCCCTTCCCCCCACCTCTCCCACCCCTCTTTTAACTCTATACAGTCCTTCCTTCCTCCATTCTTGCCCCCCTCCCTAACAGTAACTCTAACCCTAACACTAACCCCTCCCACACCCCATTATGTGTCATCATCCACTTATTAGCGATACCATTCGTCCTTTGTTTTTTGAGATTGGCTTATCTCACTTAGCATAATATTCTCCAGTTTCATCCATTTGCCTGCAAATGCCATAATTTTATCATTCTTTATGGCTGAGTAATGTTCCATTGTATATATATACCACAGTTTCTTTATCCATTCATCAATTGAAGGACATCTAGGTTGGTTCCACAATCTGGCTATAGTGAATTGAGCAGCTATGAACATTGATGTGGCTGTATCTCTGTAATATGCTGATTTTAAGTCCTTTGGGTATAGGCCAAGGAGTGGGATAGCTGGGTCAAATGGTGGTTCCATTCCAAGTTTTCTAAGGAGTCTCCACACTGCTTTCCAGAGTGGCTGCTCTAATTTGCAGTCCCACCAGCAATGTATGAGTGTACCATTCTCCCCACATCCTCACCAACACCTGTTGTTGCTTGTATTCTTGATAAATCGCCATTCTAATTGGGGTGAAATGGAATCTTAGGGTGGTTTTGATTTGCATCTCTCTTATTACTAGAGATGTTGAACAGTTTTCCATATGTCTGTTGATTGCTTGTACATCTTCTTCTGTGAAGTGTCTATTCATTTCCTTAGCCCATTTGTCGGTTGGATTATTTGCATTCTTGGTGTAGAGTTTTTTGAGTTCTTTATAGATTCTGGAGATTAGTGCTCTATCTGAAGTATGATTGGCAAAGATTTTCTCCCACTCTGTAGGCTCATTCGTCCCATTGCTGATAGTTTCCTTTGCTGAGAGAAAGCTTTTTAGTTTGAATCCATCCCAGTTATTAATTCTTGCTTTTATTTCTTATGCTATGGGAGTCCTGTTCAGGAAATCTGGTCCTAAGCCGACATGTTGAAGCTCTGGACCTACGTTTCCTTCTATAACATGCAAGGTCTCTGGTCTGATTCTGAGATCCTTAATCCATTTTGAGTTTAGTTTCGTGCATGGTGAGAGATATGGGTTTAGTTTCATTCTGTTGCATATGGATTTCCAATTCTCCCAGCACCATTTGTTGAAGGGGCTATCTTTTCTCCATTGCATATTTTTGGCCCCTTTGTCTAGTATGAGAAAATTGTATTTATTTGGGTTTGTATCCGTGTCCTCTATTCTGTACCATTGATCCACCTTTCTATTTTGGTGCCAATACCATGCGGTTTTTGCTACTATTGCTTTATAGTAGAGTTGAAGAACTGGTATTGCGATACCCCCTGCTTCACTCTTTCTGCCAAGAATTGCTTTTGCTATTCTGGGTTTTTTATTCTTCCAGATGAATTTCATAATTTCTTGCTCTATTTCTGTAAGGTACATCATTGGGATTTTAATTGGAATTGCATTGAATCTGTATAGCACTTTTGGTAGTATGGCCATTTTGACAATATTAATTCTTCCTACCAAGAATATGGGAGATCTTTCCATCTTCTAAGGTTTTCTTTAATTTCTTCCTTTAGTATTCTGTAGTTCTCATTGTAGAGGTCTTTCACCTCTTTTGTGAGATTGATTCCCAAGTATTTTATTTTTTTCGAGGCTATTGTGAATGGGGTAGTTTTCCTAATTTCTCTTTCTGAAGATTCATCGTTTATGCATAAAAATGCCTTAGATGTATGTGCATTGATCTTATATCCCGCTACTTTACTGAATTCACTAATGAGATCTAAAAGTTTTCTGGTGGAATTTCCTGGTTCCTCTAAGTATACAATCATATCATCAGCAAATAGGGATAGTTTGAGTTCTTCTTTTCCTATTCGTATCCCTTTAATTTCTTTGGTCTGTCTAATTGCACTGGCTAGAGTTTCAAGGACGATACTGAAAAGAAGTGGTGAAAGAGGGCATCCCTGCCTTGTTCCAGTTTTTAGGGGGAATTCTTTTAGTTTTTCACCATTTAGAATGATATTGTCCATGTGCTTAGCATAGATGGCCTTTACAATGTTAAGGAATGTTCCCACTATCCCTATTTTTTCTAGTGTTTTGAGCATGAAGCTGTGCTGTATTTTATCAAATGCTTTTTCTGCATCTATCAAAATAATCATGTGATTCTTGACTTTAAGTCTATTGATATCGTGATTTACATTTATTGGTTCCCTGATGTTGAACCAACCTTGCATCCCTGGGATGAAACCCACTTGATCATGGTGCACTATCTTTTTAATATGTTTTTGTATGTGATTTGCTAAAATTTTGTTGAGAATTTTTGTGTCCGTGTTCATTAAGGATATTGGTCTGAAATTTTCTTTCCTCGATGTGTCTCTGTCTGGTTTAGGTATCAGGGTAATATTGGCTTCATAGAATGAGTTTGGGAAGGGTCCCTCCTTTTCTATTTTATGGAATACTTTGAGAAGTACTGGAATGAGCTCTCCTTTAAAGGTTTTGTAGAACTCGGCTGAGAACCCATCTGGTCCTGGACTTTTCTTTGTTGGTAGGCTTTTGATGACTTCTTCTATTACTTGAAATTAGTCTATTTAAATTGTGTATGTACTCCTCTTTAGTTTAGGCAATTCATATGTCTCTAAAAACCTGTTGGTGTCTTCGAAATTTTCTATTTTGTTGGAGTATAGATTTTCAAATAGCTCCTAATTATGTTTTGTATTTCAGTCGTGTCTGTTGTGATATTTCCTTGTTCATTCCGAATTTTAGTGATTTGGGTTTTCTCTCATCTTTTCTTTGTTAGTGTGGCTAAAGGTTTATCAATTTTGTTTATTTTTTCGAAGAACCAACTATTTATTTTGTCAATTTTTTGTATTGTTTCTTTTGTTTCAATTTCGTTGATTTCAGCTCTGAGTTTGACTATTTCCTGTCTTCTACTACTTTTGGTGTTGGTCTGTTTTTCTTTTTCTAGGGTTCGAGCTGTGGTGTTAGGCTGTTTATTTGTTTAGTTTTACTTCTTTTATTAAATGCACTCCATGAAGTAAATCTTCCTCTAATACTGCTTTCATAGTGTCCCACAGATTTTGATATGATGCTTCTTTGTTCTCATTTACCTCCAAGAATTTTTTAATTTCCTTCCTAATATCTTCTGTTATCCATTAATCATATAATAGCATATTGTTTAACCTCCAGGTGTTGGAGTAGTTTCTGTTTTTTACTCTTTCATTTATTTCTAACTTCAATCTATTATTATCTGATAGAATACAAGGTAGTGTCTCCATCTTCTTGTATTTGCTAACATTAGCTTTGTGTCATAATATATGGTCTATTTTAGAGAAGGATCCATGTGCTGCTGAGAAGAAAGTGTATTCGCTCTTGGTTGGATGGTATATTCTATAAATATCTGTTAAGTCTAAATTATTGATTGTGTTATTGAGATCTATGGTTTCTTTGTTCAATTTTTGTTTGGAACATCTGTCCAGTGGTGAGAGAGGCATGTTAAAATCACCTAGTATTATTGTGTTATGGTCTCTTCGGTTTCTAAAATTGAGAAGGATTTGTTTGACATACATAAATGAGCCACTGTTTGGGGCATAGATGTTTATGATTGTTATATCTTGCTGATTTATGCTTCCCTTAAGCAGTATGAAATGTCCTTCCTTATCCCTTCTGACTAACTTTGGCTTGAAGTCCACATTATCTGAAATGAGGATGGATACTCCAGCTTTTTTGCTGATTCCATGTGCATGGTATGTTTTTCCCCATCCTTTTACCTTTAGTCTATGGGTATCTCTTTCTATGAGGTGAGTCTCTTGCAGGCAACATATTGTTGGATCTTTCTTTTTAATCCAATCTGCCAGTCTATGTCTTTTGATTGAATAATTCAGGCCATTAACAGACTGGGAGAAAATCTTTGCCACTCATACTTCAGATAGAGCACTAATTTCCAGAATCTATCAAGAACTCAAAAAACTCTATACAAAGAATACAAATAATCCAATCAACAAATGGGCTAAGGATATGAACTTCACAGAAGATCTACAAGCAATCAACAAACATATGAAAAAATGTTCACCATCTTTACTGATAAGAGAAATGCAAATCAAAACTACAATAAGATTCCATCTCACCCCAATTAGAATGGTGATTATCAAGAATACAAGCAATAATAGGTGTTGGAGAGGATGTGGGGAAAAAGGCACACTCATACATTGGTGGTGGGACTGCAAATTAGTGCAGCCACTCTGGAAAGCAGTGTAGAGACTCCTTAGAAAACTTGGAATGGAACCACCATTTGACCCAGCTATCCCACTCCTTGGCCTATACCCAAAGGACTTAAAATCAGCACATTACAGAGATACAGCCACATCAATGTTCATAGCTGCTCAATTCACAATAGTCAGATTGTGGAACCAACCTAGATGTCCTTCAATTGATGAATGGATATAGAAACTGTGATATATATACACACACACACACAATGGAATATTACTCAGCTATAAAGAATAGTAAAATTATGGCATTTGCAGGCAAATGGATGAAATTGGAGAATATCATACTATGTGAGATAAGCCAATCTCAAAAAACCAAAGGACGAATTATCTCGCTGATAAGCGGATGATGACACATAATGGGGGGGTGGGAGTGGGGCAAAATGGAGGAATGAGGGACTGTATAGAGGTAAAAGAGGGGTGAGAGGAGTGGGGGGGTGAAGGAAAAAAGAATGAATCAAACATCATTACCCTAAGTACATGTATGATTACGCAAATGATATGCTGTTACTCCTTGTACAAACAGAAACAACATGTATCCCATTTGTTTACAATAAAAATAAATTAAAAAAACATATTTAGGTATCTTTCCAAAATGGTTATGTAGTAAAAAAAAATCCTTAAAAAATATTAGCCAACTACATTAAAAAATACATCAAGAAGATAATCTCCCATGATCAAGTCATTCTCATCCAAAGGATGCAATACTGGTACAACACAGGCAAATCAATGAATGTAAATCAAAATAATAGGATTAAAGACAAGAATTATATGATCATATCAATTGATGCAAAAATGTCGGTGATAAAACCCAGCACTCTTGTTAAAAGTGCTGGGGAAACAAGGGATAGAAGGCAGTTACCTCAACATCATAAACCCTGTATTGACAAACCCAAAGCCAACATCATACTAAAAGGAGAAAGACTGAAATCATTTCCTCTAAAATCAGGAACAAGATAATAGTTGTTTGCTCTTACCACTTTTATTCAACATAGTTCTTGAAAGTCTAGCCAGAGCAATTGGTCAAGAATAGGAAATTCAAGGTGTACTAATGTGAAAACAAGAATTCAAATGACCTCTATTTACTGATGTCATAATCTGTTATCTAGAAAACCCAATATATTTCAACAAAAACTGATAGAGCTGATAAATGAATTCAGCAAATTAGCAGGATAGAAGACTAACATACATGAATCAATAGATTTCCTATATTCTAACAGTGGTTGCACTCAGGAAAACTATCCCATTCACAATAACCTCAAAAAAATCATAAGAATTAAAACCAAAAAATTAAGATCTCTACAATTAAAAATATTTAGAACATTGAGGAAAGAAATTAAAGGTCTTTTTTCATTATTTTGTAGTCTTCATTGCAGAGTTATTTTACCTACATGGCTATATCTATCTATTCTTGAGCATTTTACTTTCTTGAGACTATTGTGAATGAAATAGTGTTTCTCATTTCATTCTCAGCAAATTTGTTACTGGTGTGTTGAAAAAAACTACTGATTTTGATAAGTTGACTTTAAATCCTGTAGCTTTGCAGAATTTGTTCTAATAGTCATTTGGTGAAGTCTTCAGGGTCTTTGAAGTATAAAAATTATATAATCTACAAAAGGATAATTCACTTTCTTCCTTTCCTATTTGTATTTCATATATTGATTTCTCTTTCCTCATTGCTCTACTTAAAATTTAAAGTGTCATATTGTGTAGTGATTGTGGCTATTCTATTCCTTTTCCTGATTTTGAACAAAATTCTTTTCAATTTTACCCTGAACTTTCTAGGGTGCTGTCACATAATAGTCTTCATTTTGTTGAAATATGATACATCTATGCCTGGTTAGCTTGGTGCTCTTATTACTAACAAATGTTAAATTCTATCAAAGGTTCTTCACCTGAGATGCAGATGTGACTTTTTTATCCATGATTTTGTTCATATGTTGTAATATATTTAGATTTCCTTATGTTGAACCCTTTGTTTATTCCTGGGATAAAACCAAATTGATTGTGGTGTCTGATGTTTTCAATGTGTTGTTGAATTCAACTTGTAACTATTTTATTGTGGAATTTTACATGCATGTTCATCAGCAATATCAGATTAGTGTATTGTTTGTGTGTGTATATCTGTGTGTGTGTATGTGTGTGTGTGTTCTCATTAGATTTTCATAATGGTAATAACGGTTTTATTGAATGAGTTTGGAAACATTCCTTCCATTTTTATTATATACAATATTTTGAAAGTAATTGTTTTAGTTCCAATTTAAAAGACTTGAAGCATCCAGTAGTAAATTTATCCAGGACTATTTTGTGTGTGCTTATTGTATGTGTGTGTGTGTGTTTGGGGGTCTTAACTTTTCTTCAGTCTCATTGCTTACTGTTGATCTCTTGGGGTTTTATTAAAGCCTCTTGGTTGTTATATTTTGGTGGGTCACAATGTCTAAAAATTTTCCATTTCTTCTATGTTTTCCAATTTATTGAAATAAAAATTTTAAAAATAATTCCTAATAATCCACTGCATTTCAGTGGTATCTGTTGTATGCTCTTTTTGGATATAGTTTTAATTTAAGTCTTCTCTTTCTTTTTGCTGATATGATTGAGGATTTGTTAATATTTTTTATCTTTTCAAAGAGCCAACTCTTTTCCCATTGATCTTTTGCATTGTATTTATAGTCTATTTCATTTAGTTCATTTTGACATTGACTATTCTCTTCCATTTACTAGTTTAGAGGTTGCTTTCTTCTTGCTTTTCTAAGACCTTGAAATCACCATTAGTCCATTTATTTTTTTTATCTCCAATCTTATACTGAAGGCATTCAGATAATCTCCCTTCTTAATAATGATTTTACTGTATCCTAAAGATTCCAGTATATGTGAGTTTTCATTTAATTTTTGGGATTTTATAATCCTTCCTAATTTGTTCAATGTTATTCTCTTTGTTTAAAAGTATATCATTAAATTTCAGGTATTTTACAGTTTGTGTACTTTTTTTTTTTTCTTGTCTGTTTTCAGTTTCATTCTATTATGGTCCTACCAGATGGAAGAAATGATTTTATTTTATTTTATTATTTTATTTATTTTATTGAATTTTTTAAAGATTTTCTTTGTGGCCTAAAATATGTTACATGTTAGAAAAAGATCCATAAGTTGATAAAAAGAATGTGTATACTGTAGTTTTGGGATGATGTTATAGTTAAGACATGAGATATCCCCCAAAAGCTCATCTATGAGACAATGCAAAAAGTTTTAGAGGTTAAATATTTGGGTTATGAGAGCCTTAAACAATCAGTAAATTAATGCCCTGGTAGGAATTACCTGAGTGGAGGTTGTAGACTGGTAGCGTTTGTTTAGAGAAGGTGGGTCACTGGAGGTGTGCCTTTGGGGTATGCTTTGTACTGCTTCCTTAAGTGATTTCCTGAGCCTCTTCTCACTGCTACATTCTTTTGCCACAATGTTCTGCCATACCTTAGCCAAAGAATGGAGCTGGCTATTTGTGGACTGAGATCTCTCTGTGAAACCCCCAAATAAACTTTTCCTCTTCTAAAATTCTTCTTTAATCATGGCAGTGAAAAAGGTGAGTAAAATACATGGACTCTTCTATAAGAAGTCTTTTAAGTTCATTTGATCTATATTGTAATTTAACTCTGTTGCTAGTTGCTGTTTTGTTTTGTTTTCATGATTCATCTGTTTCATGATACAGGTTGAAGTCACTGTATTTACTTTATTGTCTGCTTTTTTCTTTGTCTCCTGTGGTGTTTGATTTATGAAATTGGATACTTCAAAGTCTGGTGAATATATACTTACCAACTTTTTTAATCTTCTCCATGGATTGCTACTTTTATCAATATATAGTAACCTTCTTTGTCTCTTTTATCTGATTTGAGACTGAATTCTATTTATTTGGAGATGTATATAACTACTGCTCTTTGTTTTCAGATTCCCTGTGCTTATAACATCATATTCATTCAGTTCCTGTGTTGTATATCTATGTCAGTGAGTTTTTACAAGATTGAAATTGATAGGTCTTTTGATCCTATTAGTTGTACATGTCTCCTGATGGGAAAATTAGGAATATTTACCTTTAGGATGATTGTTAAACAGTATGCACTTCTTCCTGTCAATTTTTCATTTCTCTTCTGACTTTTTTACTCATTTGTTTGTTTGTTTTTGGTACTGGGGATTGAACCCAGGAGTATTTCCCCTTATTTATCATATTCATTTGATGGTATAACTGAATTAACAACTTTGTATGCTTTCTGAATTTTCATTTTTTTCTCACCTCTTTTGGTGAGATTTTTCTTTCCTATGTTGTCACAATTGTGTTTGTATCACTTCCTCTTTTGTCTGTAGAATACCTCTAATTAATTTAATGCAGGTTTAGTGCTTATGAATTCTTTTAATTTATGCATTTGGAGAAAGTTTTTATTTCTGCTTTGAATCTGAAGGATAACACTACTAAATATAATTATCTGGGTTGACAGAATTTTGTTTTTCAACTTTAAATATATTACTATACATTCTTCAGATATATAGAGATTCTACTGAGAAATCTGCTGCTGTTCTGATGGTTTCGCATTTAGAAGTGAGGTGACTTTTCTCACTTTGAACTTTCAATGTTCTGTCTTGTTTCTACTTTTGGAAATTTCAGGCAACATGAGGTGGTGAGTTCCTTTTTGTGCTTGTACCTATTAGGGGGTCTAAATGCCTTATATACCTGATAGCTGCGTCTTTTCCAAGATCTGGGTAATATTCTTCTTTAATTAACTGAATAAGTTTGCTGCAATGTAAGTTTATACTTTCACTCCTTTGTACCTATGATTTCTCAAGTCTAGTATTTTTACAAATTTCTTATCAGTATTACATAATCCAAACTCCTTTATCTAACAAAATACCTAATTTTAATTGTGAAGTCCTTTGTTAAAAGTTTTTAAATGTTTAATGTTGCATTATAGCATGTGTATTTATAAACATTTATCTAAAGTCTTTAAAATATGTCCCCCTTTTTTTTGATGAGTGATGCTAACGTACATCATTTATTTGCTTTCAGTGTTGCTAGGCATATGAATATATGAGTCTGGCATAAACTGGCATTTTGAATAATGTCAGTTCTCAGTATAATGTACTTTTTCAATTTTTAATTCTCATGGATTTCAAAACCAGAAATTGGAGTGTCTTCTTGGTCACAGAGTAAGAAATTCTTTATGCAACTCATAACTGATATTAAGTTTTCCAGAGTGTTTTTGAGAATCTTCACTAGAAGTGTGAAACATAGAATGCAGAAAAAGAAAAGATTGTGGTCATTCTTGACATTGCTTGATGAAATATCCATTTGAAAGTTTGACTGTTTGCACAGTTTCAAGATAAGGAAAATGATTAGGTGTAGCCAGTAGCTAGATTCCAAACTGGTAAGTTAAAGTATAGGAATTGGAAGTGAAGTCAGTATAGGCAAGGACTCCTGAATTTTAATGAATCATCTGTTGGGGACCATGTTCACAATGCACATCTGATGCAACAGAATTGATTCTACAATTCTAGTACACTCAAATGTGCTTCCAGTGTTCCTGGGCCTCGGAACACAATCTGAATAACAAGGAAATGGATTTCCCCTTAGAGACATCTCATTTGATCATAGTTCAGGACATATCCATATCAAACCAAAGCACAAATCTTGCTTTTTCTTCAGAGCATGTCTCTTGAAAAGGATGAAGCACAAACATATGGGAGACAAAAAAATTGCAATTCTAAGACAGTATTGCTCAATTGTGTTGAAATTCTTTTTGGGATTAATTCATATAAAGAAAGCAGAATGCAAAGAATAAAGACCACAGATCTAGAGGTTGCATTTTCTAAGGCAGAAGGATAGGAAAATTAGGAAGGAAAGGAAGATGTTAACTAGGAGGTTTTGGAGGTAATTATGATGAAACTGAGAGAATGTGTTTCAGCTGACTATATTATGTTTGCATTCAAACCAAAGGAAAGAGTATTATTCAGAGATTAATGGAATCAGGGGGAAAAGGGGACAGTTGGCTATTTTGCAGCTATTCAATCTCCTTCCCATAATTACCAGGAATGGGGTATGTTTGTTGTTTTGGTATTAGTTGTGCAAATGATATACATATGATTTCAGAAGCATTGGGCATTTTATTAAAGATAGCCTATTTTTCACTTTTTATTTTTGGCCATTCTACAGATTAGACCCATAGTTTTGTGCATGCTAGAAATACACTTTTGTTTTTAGGGAATCACATCCTCATCCTTAGGGAGCTAATTTTCTGATGAGACACTAATTCTGTAAAAATACTTGAAAGACTAATAAGATAAACCAAACTACACTCATTTTGCAATCAGAAGACTTCATGAGTTTTGAACAACCATGTTGTTCCTTGAACATACCAAATTTTATTTTAAGCATGCATTATATTATAATCATCATCATCATTATTATTTGATACTAAAGATCAAAATTAAGGACGTACTCATTGAACCACATCCCAACACTTTTCTGTATTCTAGTTAGAGACAGGGTCTCTCTGAATTGCTTTGGGCCTTGCTAAGTTGCTAAGTCGGACTTTAGTCTCATGATTTTCCTTTCTTACCCTTTGTATCACTGAGATTACAGGCAAGTGCCACTGCACCCAAAACATTTTTGAAATATAAAAGATTGACATTTGATAATTGTGATGTCATTGTGATTTTTCTCTTCATATTACCATATTTGAATATTTTAAGCTCAATATACATGATTTCTAAGATGTGGTTTTTAAATCTTCACACATGAGTGAATCAAGAAATTTTAAGTTAGTTAAACTGTAGGATATAAGAAATTTCAGTGCACCAGTGTCACATATGATTTTAGAAAAATTTTATTAGCTAACATTTTTATTAACAATTGTTCCAAAAGTATATATCTAAGTTGATCAGGATGAAAAGTAATTTCTTTGCTAAGAAATGAGTTATATAACCAACAGGACCATTATCACAACTTTGTAAGTATTAACTTGCAGAACAAATGGAAGGACAAAATACATATTATCATGGATTAAATAATTCTTATATGTTTCTTTAAAGATATATGCTGTTAAACTCTGCTGTCTATCAGCTTTGACATGTATACTCTCAGGACCCTTTTTTTTATTTCTCTTTTTAGCGATCACATTTGTCTCCATTATTCTGTATGTTTACATGGGAATATATACACATTCCACATTACGTTTTTTTTTTTTTTCTTGGTACTGGGTTTGAACCCAGTTGTGCTTAACCAGTGAACCACTTCCACAGTCCTTTCCAAATTTTTTTTTTATTATTGTATACAAATGGGATACATGTTGTTTCTCTATTTGTACATGGAGTCAAGGCATACCATTTGTGTAATCATAAATTTACATAGGGCAATGATGTTTGATTCATTATTTTTTCCCTTCCCCCCACCCCTACCACCCCTCTTACCCTCTATACAGTCCTTCTTTCCTTCATTATTACCACCCTCCTTATCCCTAACCCTAAACCTAACCCTAAAGCTAACCCCTCCCACCACCCATTATATGTCCTCATCCGCTTATCAGCGAGATCATTCGTCCTTCAGTTTTTTGAGATTGGCTTATCCCACTTAGCATGATGTTCTCCAATTTCATCCATTTGCCTGAAAATGCCATAATTTTATCATTCTTCATTGCGGAGTAATATTCCATTGTATATATATGCCACAGATTCTTTATCCATTCACAACTGAAGGGCATCTAGATTAGTTCCACAATCTGGCTATGGTGAATTGAGCAGCAATGAACATTGATGTGGCTGTATCTCTGTAATATGCTGATTTTAAGTCCTTTGGGTATAGGCCAAGGAGTGGTATAGCTGGGTCAAATGGTGGTTCAATTCCAAGCTTTCTGAGGAATCTCCATACTGCTTTCCAGAATAGCTGCACTAATTTCTAGTCCCACCAGCAATGTATGAGTGTACCTTTTTCCTCACATCCTCGCCAACACCTATTGTTGCTTGTGTTCTTGATAATCGCCATTCTAATTGGGGTGAGATGAAATCTTAGGGTAGTTTTGATTAGCATTTCTCTTATTACTAGAGATGTTGAACATTTTTTCATATATCTGTTGATTGCTTGTACATCTTCTGTGAAGTGTCTGTTCATTTCCTTAGCCCATTTGTTGATTGGCTTATTTGTATTCTTGGAGTAGAGTTTTTGAGTTCTTTATAGATTCTGGAATTAGCACTCTATCTGAAGTATGAGTGGCAAAGATATTCTCCCACTCTGTAGGCTCTCTCTTCACATTATTGAGAGTTTCCTTTGCTGAGAGAAAGCTTTTTAGTTTGAATCTATCCCAGTTGTTGATTCTTGCTTTTATTTCTTGTGCTATGGGAGTCCTGTTAAGGAAGTCTGATCCTAAGTCAACAAGTTGAAGATTTGGACCTACTTTTTCTTCTATAAGATGCAGGGTCTCTGGTCTGATTCCGAGGTCCTTGATCCATTTTGAGTTGAGTTTTGTGTAGGGTGAGAGATAGGGGTTTAATTTCATTCTGTTGCATATGGTTTTCCAGTTTTCCCAGCACCATTTGTTGAAGAGGCTATCTTTTCTTCATTGCATATTTTTGGCCCCTTTGTCTAGTATGAGAAAATTGTATTTATTTGGGTTTGTGTCCATGTCCTCTATTCTGTACCTTTGATCTACCTGTCTATTTTGGTACCAATACCATGCCGTGTTTGTTACTATTGCTTTGTAGTAGAGTTGAAGATCTGGTATTGTGATACCCACTGCTTCGCTCTTGCTACTGAGGATTGCTTTAGCTATTCTGGGTTTTTTATTTTTCCAGATTAATTTCATAATTGCTTGCTCTATTTCTGCAAGGTACATCATTGGGATTTTAATTGGAATTGCATTGAATCTGTATAGCACTTTAGGTAGTATGGCCATTTTGACAATATTAATTCTGCCTGTCCAAGAACATGGGAGATCCTTCCATCTTCTAAGGTTTTCTTTAATTTCTTTCTTTAGTATTCTGTAGTTCTCATTGTAGAGGTCTTTCACCTCTTTTGTGAGATTGATTCCCAAGTATTTTATTTTTTTTCCATGGTATTGTGAATATGGTAGTTTTCCTAATTTCTCTTTCTCAGGATTCATCACTTATGTATAAAAATACATTGGATTTTTGAGCATTGGTCTTATAACCTGCTACTTTACTGAATTCACTTATGAGTTCTAAGTTTTCTGGTGGAATTTCCAGGTTCCTCTAAATATATAATCATGTCATCAGTGAACAGGGATAGTTTGAGTTCTTCTTTTCCAATTTGTATCCCTTTAATATCTTTAGTTTGTCTAATTGCTCTGGCTAGATTCTCAAGGACGATGTTGAATAGAAGTGGTGAAAGAGGGCATCCCTGCCTTGTTCCAGTTTTTAGGGGGAACGCTTTCAGGTTTTCACCATTTAGAATGATATTGACCATGGGCTTAGCGTAGATGGCCTTTATAATGTTAAGGAATGTTCCCACTACCCCAAATTTTTTCTAGTGTTTTGAGCATGAAGGGATGCTGTATTTTATCAAATGCTTTTTCTGCATCTATTGAAATAATCATGTGATTCTTAACTTTAAGTCTGTTGATATGATGAATGACATTTATTGATTTCTGGATGTTGAACCAACCTTGCATCCCTGGGATAAAACCCACTTGACTGTGGTGCACTATCTTTTTAATATGTTTTTTATACAATTTGCTAAATTTTTGTTGAGAATTTTTGTGTCAATGTTCATTAAGGATATTGGTCTAAAATTTTCTTTCCTGGATGTTTCTCTGTCTGGTTTAGGTATCAGGGTGATATTGGCTTCATAGAATGAGTTTGGGATGGTTCCCTCCTCTTCTATTTCATGGAATACTTTGAGGAGTATTGGAATGAGCTCTTTTTTAAAGGTCTTGTAGAACTCGAATGAGAACCCATCTGGTCCTGGACTTTTCTTCTTGGTAATCTTTTGATGACCTCTTCTATTTCCTTGCTTGAAATTGATTTATTTAAGTTGTGTATGTCCTCCTCGTTAAGTTTAGCTAATTCATATGCCTGTAGAAACTTGTTGATGTCTTTGAGGTTATATGTTTTGTTGGACTATAGATTTTCAAAATAGCTTCTAATTATGTTTTGTATTTCACTCGTGTCTGTTGTGATATTTCCTTGTTCATTCTGAATTTTAGTAATTTGAGTTTTCTCCCTCTTTCTCTTTGGTAGTGTGGCTAAGGGTTTATCATTTTTTTTCATTTTTTCAATGAACCAACTATTTATTTTGTTAATTTTTCGGATTGTTTCCTTTGTTTCAATTTTGTTGTTTTCAGCTCTGATTTTAACTATTTCCTGTCTTCTACTACTTTTGGTGTTGGTGTGCTCTCTTTTTCTAGGGCTTTGAGCTGTAGTGTTAAGTCATTTATTTGTTGATTTCTACTTCTTTTGTTGAATGCGCCCCATGAAATAAATCTTCCTCTAAGTACTGCTTTCATAGTGTCCCAGAGATTTTGATATGATGTGTCTTTGTTCTCGTTTACTTCTAAGAATTTTTTATTTCCCTCCTGATGTCTTCTGTTATCCATTCATCATATAGTAGTGTATTATTTAATCTCCAGGTATTGGAGAAGTTTCTGTTTTTTATTCTTCATTCATTTCTAATTTCAATCCATTATGATCTGATAGAATACAAGGTAGTGTCTCTATCTTCTTATATTTGCTAACAGTAGCTTTGTGGCATAAAATATGGTCTATTTTAGAGAAGGATCCATGTGCTGCTGAGAAGAAAGTGTATTCTTTCTTTGTTGGATGGTATATTCTATATATGTCGGTTAAGTCTAAATTGTTGATTGTGTTATTGAGATCTATGGTTTCTTTATTCAATTTTTGTTTGGAAGATCTATCCAGTGGTGAGAGAGTGTGTTAAAATCACCTAGTATTATTGTGTTGTGGTCTATTTGGTTTCTGGAATTGAGAAGGATTTGTTTGATGTACGTGGATGAGCCAATGTTCGGGGCATATATATTTATGATTGTTATGTCTTGCTGATTTATGCTTCCCTTAAGCAGCATGTAATGTCCTTCTTTATCCCTTCTAACTAGTTTTGACTTGAAGTCCACATTATCTGAAATGAGGATGGATACTCCAGCTTTTTTGCTGTGTCCATGTGCATGGTATGTTTTTTCTCATCCTTTCACCTTTAGTCTATGGGTATCTCTTTCTATGAGATGAGTCTCTTGCAGGCAGCATATTGTTGGATTTTTCTTTTTAATCCAATCTGCCAGTCTATGTCTTTTGATTGATGAGTTCAGGCCATTAACATTCAGTGTTATTATTGTGATATGATTTGTAATCCCAGTCATTTGACTCATTTTTATTTTTTGACACGATTTGGTTTCTGCTTTATTTGGCTATTCCTCCTGTTGCTGATTTGCATCATTGTTTTTCATCTCTTCCTCATGGAATATTTTGCTGAGGATGTTCTGTAATTCTGGCTTTCTTTTTGTAAATTCTTTTAGCTTTTGTTTATCATGGAAGGATTTTATTTCATCATCAAATCTGAAAGTAAGTTTTGCTGGGTATAAGATTCTTGGTTGGCATCTATTTTTTTTTCAGGGCTTGGTAAATGTTGTTCCAGGACCTTCTTGCTTTTAGGGTCTGGATTAAAAAATCTGCTGATATTCTTATTGGTTTCCCTCTGAATGTAATTGGATTCTTTTCTCTTGTGGCCTATAAAATTCTGTCTTTATTTTGTATGTTAGGTATTTTCATAATAATGTGCCTTGTTGTGGGTCTGTTGTAATTTTGTATATTTGGAATCCTATAAGCCTCTTGTATTGGTTTTTCATTTCATTTTTCAGATTTGGGAAATTTTCTGATATTATATCATTGAATAGATTGTTCATTCCTTTGGTTTGTTTCTCTAAGCCTTCCTCAATCCCAATAATTCTTAAATTTGGCCTTTTCATGAATCCCATAATTCTTTTAGATTCTGTTCATGATGTCTTACCATCTTCTCTGTTTGACCAACTTTGTTTTCAAGATTAAATATTTTGTCTTCAATGTCTGAGGTTCTGTCTCCCAGGTGTTCTATCCTATTGGTTATGCTTTCTATGGAGTTTTTAACTTGGTTTATTGTTTCCTTCATTTAAGGATTTCAGTTTTTTTTTTTTTTTCAGTATCTCTAACTCTTTATTGAAATGATCTCTTGCTTCCCATATTTCGTCTTTTAACTGTTGATTGGTGCGATCATTTTATGCCTGCATTTGCTCTTTCATCTCCTCCTTCAATGCCTGCATTTGCTCTTTCATCTCCTCATTTGCTTCCCTGATTGTTTTAATTATGTACATTCTGAACTCCCTTTCTGACATTTCTTCTGCTGTGCTGTCATTGGGTTTTATTGATGTAGTATCTATGTTTGTTTGGGCCATTTTCTTCCCTTGTTTAATCATATTGGTTAGATATCAGTGGAACCCTGAGATATTGCAGATTTCCTCTATTGGCTTATCGTTTCTCTGTAGATTTCCAGTGTATCACCTCCCAGTCTTCAGTAGCCTGAAGTCTTGGAGAAACTTGATAATGCAGTGCTTCCGAAGAAAGCTGCCCCTATCCCCCTACTGGTTCCAGGGCTTGGAGCTGGCTCTGTGCAGAAAGGCTCTCACTTGGGGGCCCGCACCGTGCAGCTGGCCATGTGGGAGAAGCCCACCACCAGAGTGTGCAAGGTTACCTGGGGTAGATTCTAGCTGCCCTGCTCTGCTCTGATAAGTCACCCCTATCTGTGCCTGCCGCCCAGGCCAATCTTCACCTGGTGGGGGAGACTCACCCTGTGACTCTATTTTAGTCCAAGTTTCTCAATGCCTCCCCTTCTTAAGTCCTAGGTTCTGGAGCAACTGGAGATACAGTCACCCTCTAGTCCGTCATCTTGGATGGCCCTGTGGAAAAAGCCTGTGGCCCGAGGGGGCAGAGTCACCTGAAGAAGTCTCTGGCTGCCCTGCCCTGATCCCAGAGGCTGCTTGTGGATCGAAGCTCTCCGTTGGCTCGGGGACTTGTGGCTGGCTCTGTGTAGAAAGGCTCTCGCTGGGCAGTCTGCTCCAAGAAGCTAGCCTTGAAAGGCACCTCCTGCCGCAGGGGGCTGGCTGCTTGGGGAAGTCCCTGGCTGCCCTGTCCTGGTCCCTGAAGTCACTTGCGGGGTTAAGCATGCCGCGCTGGCTCCGGGACTTGGAGCTGGTTTTGATCAGAAAGGTTCTAACTGGGGGCCCTGTTCCAAGAAGCTGTAGAAGCTGGCCATGTGGGAGGGGCCCACCACCAGAGTGCACAGGGCTGCCTGTGGAAGACTCTAGCTGCCCTGCCCTGCTCTGATAAGCCACCTCTTTCCGGGCCTGCCACCCAGGCCGAGCTTTACCTGGTGGGCGAGACTCAACCGTGGCTCTATTTTAGTATGAGTCTCTCAATGCCTCCCCTTCTTGACTCCTGGGTTCTCGAGCAACTGGAGATGCTGTCACCCTCTAGTCTGCTATCTTGGATCATCCTCAAATAGTTTATTTAGATATAGTGTCTCACTGAGTTGCTTTAGAACCTTGCTAAATTACTGAGGCTGGCTTTGAACTCTCACTCCTCCTGCCTCAGCCTCTTGAGCTGCAGGGATTACAGGCATGTGCCACCACACCCAGCTCCTACTCTATTTGTGGTCATTGGAAACATAATCTTACTTTTGGAAACTTAGCTGCATGTTTTCTTAAACATATATTTCTGGTGTTCTTATGTATATTTCAGTAATGTGACTGTACTAACCACAAACAAGCAAACACACCCAAAACTTAAAATAACGAAGTTATTGTCAAAGTTAAACACAGTGATTTAACTCCACGTTGATTCAGCAAGCATGTATGTTTGTTTTTGTCACATTTATACTGACTACATGTCCATTTTATTTTTAGTATCTCATGATATATCCTTACTTGGAGGTGATTACACTTCTATTATTTTACTAAATTTTTTACTGTGTGTTGTAAGAAATATATATTTATTTTAACATTGATTTTCAAACCCATCCAGACTACCATTGAAATGAAAGATTCTCCTCCATCTAAAGCATGAGAGATGAATGATGCAAGAATACTTAAAGCAGGTAAACTTTGCAATACAAGTTCTCTGAATAGAAGCATATAGTCTTCCTATTCCTAATTCATATTTTCCCCAAATTTTCAGAGATAGACACACACACACACACACACACACACACACAAACACAATGTTGGCACTCATCTTTTAACAAAAATAATTTTATAAGCATAAGAAAAATGCTTTAAAAATATAAGAACTGTCTCTATAATTTCTATGTTTAATTTTCCCTATTGGAATATGACACTTTTCAGAGAATCACTTTATTAATAGGTTATAAGTTTTTTCCAATGTCTTAATATCTTTATTGGAGATCTGGATGGTGGGGCACAAGTATAGTTCCAGTTTCTTAGGGATTGAGACAAAAATTTTGGTAAAGTCCAGTCTACTGAGTAATTGCACTGAACATACATTGTACTATCTGTAACACCATATTCAGTGTCACAGATCACAGTGTTACTTACTCACTAATACAATCAAGATTAGAGTAAAAAATCAAATATATTGAAACCAAATTTTGAGCTGAAACCTGTTTCTGCTGGCAGGTAACATTGGAGTTTGTTCACTTCTGGCAGGTGGGATCTGTGTAAGTTTGCAGTCCTTTACCCTGAGATGTGTTTCAGCTCTTCTTAGTGGACTGTGCCCTCCAGGGTTGCAGCAGATCACAGCAACTCATCATCAATTTATTCTTCATTCTGGGTACTTGCCTCATGAATTCAAAGAATGAAAGCCACAAACCAGGATGAATAATTGTAAGAGTAGGATTCATTGAAGAGTAGACACAGGAGGGGCCTGACAGCAGGCTTTCCATCCAAGTCTGGTGGTATATGACTTTATATAGCACTCGGGTCACTGCTGTTGGTCCACACTTAAGATAATTAGTGCTTGAAGAAAGTAATAATGCTATCAGTACAATTGTATGCTAGTTAAGGTTTGGAAAAGTGCTATTGGTCAGCTTTGAGTGACAACTTTTATTCAGGTTTGCCCACTTCCATTTTCTCACCACAGATCAGGAAGCAGGAGGTTGAGGTAGTTGAACAGTCTATACTTGCAGGTTCTGGACTACAGTACTGCATGCAGCAGGCTTCTGCAGCAAGCATCCATACTGTCCCAAGACCTGGCCACCAAAGGGTGATTGGTTGGCATGCCTTGGTTCCTCAGTCTGCCACACCTGTGGTGTGGAGATTACTGAGATTAAGAGATGCTATTAATAAGGCTAAGGGAAGCTGCAGGAACTGAGCAGAAAGAAGCCAATAGGTAGTCCAAATAGGCTACAACCAGCATGGTCATAGGGATGGAGCTACACAAGCTCTTTGGAGAGAATGTTATGATGACACTTACCTCAAAAGGTAGATATGAACCTACAGGATTTATTTTCCCAGCTAGATTTTGGTCCTTCCTTGGACCCATCTCTTTCACGACCTTAATTTTCCCAAGTGGAATGGAAATGTTTACTCTGCAGACATAGAGTAATATTATATACATATAGGTATATAAAATGTATAAGTAAAAAAAGCATGTATTAGATATATATTAAAATATATTTCAAGGCATGCCTATCTTGGCATTCTCGGTGTTAATTCTTCAACTCTGTGGAACACAAACCTGATCCCAACTCCTGATGGTAATACTTGGTGTTTGCCAAATGATAATGTGATATTTTTGTTCTTTCATTCAGTCTTTAAACCATAAACAAATGGGAGAGAAAGTAAAGTTTATCATGTTGGTACTCACATACCCCAGATTTGAGTAGTTGTAGCCATTTCAAGCTGCATGCACAACTTTTCATGCATTGCCATTCATCTTTGAGTACTACCTGTGTTTCTTGCACAACAAGATATGTCAAGTATGTCTTGCATTTTCTCTGTTCCACACAGCAATCAACTATTTTATTCTAGATGTTCTGATTCCTGTTCAATGAGACAGATCAGGACAGTATTAGCGGTGGTTTTCAATAGTGGCTTTGGGATCATCATATTAGAGACTTGCAAACCAATGTTGGACTTGGAAAGAGCACTGATGTTTAAAACCCGGAGGTGAGGACTTGCCATCATTTCTTTTCATATCTTTGCCCTTCCAGTGACTTAGTTTCATGGTGTGTGAAATTGGGGAATTGCTGGTGGTTTCTTTTCTTTTCTTTTTTTTTTATCCCTAACTTTTTATTTTTTTTATTTTTTATTTTTTATTTATTTTTTATTGTAAACAAATGAAATACACGTTGTTTCTCTGTTTGTACATGGAGTAAAGGCATACCATTTGTGTAATCATAAATTTACATAGGGTAATGTTGTTTGATTCATTCTGTTATTTTTCCCTTCCCCCACCCTTCCCACAACTTTTCCCTCTGTACAGTCCTTCCTTCCTCCATTCTTGCCACCCTCCTTAACCCTAACCCTAAACCTAACCCTAACCCTAACACTAACCCCTTCTGCCCCCGCCTTATGTGTCATCATCCGCTTATCAGTGAGATCATTCATCCTTTAGTTTTTGAGATTGACTTATCTCACTTAGCATAATATTCTCCAATATCATCCATTTGCCTGCAAATGCCATAATTTTATCATTCTTTATGGTGGAGTAATATTCCATTGTATATATATGCCACAGTTTCTTTATCCATTCATCAACTGAAGGACATCTAGGTAGGTTGGTTCCACAATCTGGTTATTGTGAATTGAGCAACTATCACTGTATCTCTGTAGTATGCTGATTTTAAGTCCTTTGGATATAGGCCAAGGAGTGAGATAGCTGGGTCAAATGGTGGGTCCATTCCAAGCTTTCTGAGGAATCTCCATACTGCTTTCCAAAGTGACTGCACTAATTTGCAACCCCACCAGAATGTATGAGTGTACCTTTTTCCTCACATCCTCTTGAACACATATTGTTGCTTGTATTCTTGATAATTGCCATTCTAATTGGTGTGAGATGGAATCTTAGTGTAGTTTTGATTTGAATTTCTCTTATTACTAGAGA
Source organism: Sciurus niger (assembly GCA_020740815.1). Lineage (NCBI taxonomy): Eukaryota > Metazoa > Chordata > Mammalia > Rodentia > Sciuridae > Sciurus > Sciurus niger. The sequence continues at coordinate 36,014 of JAHUXG010003033.1, forward strand.
TGTTGAACAGTTCTGGTGATTTCTAAGGCCTCGTGCCAGATTTATAACTATTT
>JAHUXG010003034.1:0-32586 GCA_020740815.1 Sciurus niger
TGAAGTTGTTTACCGATAAGTACTGCACCTACTCCATTTTGGAGCCATCAGTAAAAATGGTTACACAGTCTTTAAGAGGCTGGACACTAGTCACTTTTGGAAAAACTATGGGAGTATTTTTACAGAATTGAATCCAGGGATGCTGGGGATAATGGTTATCGAACTGAGCTGAAGTGGCACAATATAATACTGACCAATCATCCTCATTATTAATTAGCCATTTAATTTGCTGAGTGGAATAAGGAGTTATAATAATAGACGGATGGATTCCAAAAACAGTAATGCAAGATTCTATTCCCTTGAATATTACCTGAGCAATAGCTTGGGGATATGATTGCAATGTTTTAGTCGGAGAGCTAGGGAGATTTATACTTTGCAGAGGTCCTCCTTGCCAAACTATGCCAAAAGGGGTATGCTTTTCTGAGATTATGATTAAACTTAATGGTTGAGTAGGATCACAACGATCAACGTAACACTGCTGAAGTCTATTCTCTACTAGCCGTAAGGATATCCGTGCTTCGGAAGTAAGTTTCCTAGGGGAATCCAAGTCAGGACTACCCTTTAATATATCGAATAAAGGTTTTAATTCCCCTGTGGATAATTTTAAATAGGATCTGATCCAGTTAATGTCACCTAAGAGTTTCTGAAAATCGTTCAAGGTATTCAATTGTTCTGCCCTGATGGTCAACCTTGTTTGTCTGACTGTAGTAGCAGTGAGCCTTGTACCCAGATATTCTTGGATCTCCTCTAATTGTAATTTTTCAGGGGCTATCATTAGTCCTCTCTTTTCTAATGCTTGAGTTATAAATTGTAATGCTTCTAACAAAACTTCTTTTTCTGGATGGCAAATAAGCATGTCATCCATATAATGATAAATCAACAATCTCTTAAACTTTTGTCTAGTAGTTGTTAACGCTTTATCTACGTATATTTGACATAGTAGGACTGTTAGCCATACCTTGAGGCAACACGGTCCATTCGAATCTCTGGTCAGGCTGAGTGTGATTAAGAGAGGGCAAAGTAAAAGCAAATCTCCAACAATCATTTTTGTGTAAGGGTATAGAGAAAAAGCAATCTTTTAAATCCAGAATAATAGTAGGCCAATTTTTTGGTAATGCAGTAACAAGAGGGAGTCCACATTGGATGGGTCCCATAGGGTACATTTGTTCGTTTATGGCTCTTAAATCATGTAATAACTTCCATTTTCCTGATTTTTTTCTTTGTTAAGAATATTGGAGTATTCCAAGGAGAGGTAGAATGTTGTAAATGACCTGCTTGTACCTGCTCTTGTACTAACTTATGGGCTGCCTCTAGCTTCTCTTTTGTTAGGGGCCACTGTGGAATCCAGCGAGGCTTATCATCTTTCCATATTATAGGGATTGATGGTTTATCAGTGGCCCCTAGGAAAAACCCAATCCATGAGAATCATTTTTGGTGGAAGTAAAGGCAGTGGTTGGGTAGATCCTTGACTATGTCTTCCTAATCCTTTTTATCATCATAGTTCATATTTTGTAACATATTTCTTACAGGAGTCCCTTGGTAAGTCTGATCAGTGGTGAGTTTCATATCCATTTGCTGCAGGACGTCTCGTCCCCATAGGCTAATAGGAACATTACAGACATATGGCTGAAATATTCCTGTGTGTCCCTCTGTATCTTTCCACGATAATGAGGAAGCACTTTGATTGGGGCTTTCTGCTACTCCTAAGCCTCTCAAGCTCTGAGCTGCTGTGATCAATGGCCAGTGCTTTGGCCAGACCATTGCGCTAATAATACTTTTGTCTGCTCCCGTATCTAATAAACCTGTAAATTCCATATTTCCCACTTTTAATTTTAGGAGGGGCCTCTGTCCCATATCCATAGTAAGGTTTATTAAAGTGGTTCCTGTTGATCCAAAACCTCCTTGTCTTTTATTTGTATTTTTACTGGGCCACAAAGAATGTCGACTGGGCAATATAAGCATTTGTGCAATGCGATCCCCTGGAGAGATGACCGTAATTCCTTTTGGTGAAGAGACCAAGGCTTTTATTTGTCCAGTGAAATCAGGATCAGTAACCCCTGGGTGTACTATAAGTCCTTTTAGTGTTGAGGAACCTCTACCTAGTAATAGTCCTACACTGTTCTGTGGGATTTTTTCATGCCAATCAGTATCAATCATCTGCACCCCCATATCTGGGGTTAGTATGAGTCTGGAGGTGGCACAGATGTCCAATCCGGCACTTCCGAGGTGGCTCTGCGCTCCCCTTCTCTGTGGGAGGATACCACCGTCGGGGAACTTGTTGAATTACCCCGTATATTTGTTGCGGGCCCCGGGGAGGGCCCTGTCTCCCGTTTTTTTGAAGTTTAGGATTCAACCCTAGGAAATTATCCTCCCTATCTCTAATAGACTGACAGGCACTATTCCAATGACTTCCTCTTCTGCATCTTGGACATAGCCCTGGGGCATAAGGTGTAACAGATTTTACTATAGTTATCTCTTTTTTGTTAGGGCATTATCTCTTTGCTGCTGATTTTGTGCATCTATTGAAGCGTATTGGCCTTCTCCTATTAACATTTCTATCGGGAAACCTTGCCACTATGTTTCTGCAAGCAGTTTCAACAGCTATTTCTTGCTACTGAGCTTCTCCAATTAGACATTGTCCTCCAGATAACACTGCTCTGCATAGCTGTCTCCAATAGTCTTAACTGCATCTTTAAAGTTTTTCTAATGGTTGATGGTATCTCCATTTGCTCCTCAAATACGGGCAGGTTCTACAAATTTTGAAGCTCTTTTTATTAGGCTTAGGTTTCTCCTACCTTTTTCCCTTGTTCTTAAGTTTTCACTACCACTTGGTTATTTCTTTTCGGGGGTTCTTTATGTTAGACTTAGTTCCCTTTTTTCCCTTATTCTTAGATTTTTTGAGCAATTATTTTCTAGGTCACTACCACTCAATTTTTCCTCACTTCATTCTCTTTAAGCGTTCTTTTCTGTTACTATTAGATCCTGTTCATGAAGATCCCCCTTGTGGCACACTGAGCAGCTTCTCTTACTTTGCTGTTTTTTTTTTTTTTTTTTCCTTCTCTTTTAATGGTGTCCCATTGTTTTTTAATGGTTCCCTGAGGGGTTGCTGCATTCAGACCCCATTGTTACTAATTTGAATAGCTTTAGTTATGGCAATTACAATAACAAACAGTAGCCTAGCCGCCAGGAGCAACAAAATTACTGAAGGGAAAACTATCAAGTGCGCATTAAAATTTTTATAGCGGCTTTTCACGTACTACCTAATTGGACCGCTCCAAGCGTGTTTTTACTTTCACTTTAATTAGACCGCGTTCCACGCGCCAGGACCGCTGATGGCGTGTCCCGATACCCCCCCGACCCGCGTTCTACACGTTAGGATCCCGGTACCCTTCAACCCGCGTTCCACGCGTCAGGACCGCTGATGGCGCGTCCCGATACCCGCGTTCTACGCGTCAGGATCCCGATACCTTTCAACCGGACCGCACTCCGCGTGTCCCCAGGACCGCCAATGGCGCATCCTGACACCCTTTAACTTTTTTATAACCGGTTTAACTTGTATACAAAAAAATTTTTTCAAATATCTTACCTTGTTTTCTTTTATAAGGCCTTCATCTTCCCGGGTTTCGGCACCAGTTATCGCGTCCCCTCTGGCCACAGAGAGAGACACGACAAATGTCTGAAGCTTTGGAAGTTTATTGTGCACAGTACTTCTCTTACTCCTAGCTTCCGCGCACTCCCAGCTTTCCTTCTCCCAGCTTCTTCCAGCTTCCACATGCTCCCAGCTTCCAGCTCAGCTTCAGCCTCCGCCGGCCGCTTCTTCTGCTTCTCCCCTTCTTCCGCTCATTCTCCCTCACTCTCCCACCCACCAGGCTTATATACACTTCAACCAATCAGGGGAGAGTACACGAGGTAAACGCGACAGCTGCAAGCATAGGATGGGTACACGAGGGGGGCATGCTCTAGTCACATCGTTAACTAGCCAATCATTGGAATTCGCTGGTTGTTTACTGTATAACTGGCCGCTTTTGGCTCAGCGTCAGGCGCCATCTTGACCATGCCTAAGGCTGGGGGTCCCGGAAACCCCCACAAGTGGGAACATACCTCAACATTGTAAAGGCTATGCTAAACCCACAGCCAACATGATTCTTAATGGAGAAAAACTGAAAACATTTCCTCTAAAAACTGGAACAAGACAGGGATGCCCTCTTTCACCACTTCTATTCAACATCGTCCTTGAGACACTTGCCACAGCAATTAGACAGACCTCAGAAATTAAAGGGATACAAAGAGGAAAAGAAGAACTAAAGCTGTCACTGTTTGCTGATCAAGTGATCCTATATTTAGAAGATCCAAAAAACTCCACTAGAAAACTTCTAGAACTAATAAATGAATTCAGCAAAGTAGCAGGATATAAAATCAATACACATAAGTCTAATGCATTTCTATTCATGAGTGATGAATCCTCTGAAAGAGAAATTAGGAAAACCACTCCATTCACAATAGCCTCAAAAAAAAAAATAAAATAAAATACTTGGGAATTAATCTAACAAAAGAGGTGAAAGACCTGTACAATGAAAACTACAGAATATTAAAAGAAAGGAATTGAAGAAAACCTTAGAAGATGGAAAGATCTCCCATGTTCTTGGATAGGCAGAATTAACATTGGCCATTTTGACATTCTACCAAAGGCACTACACAGATTCAATGTAATTCCAATTAAAATCCCAATGACATTTCTCATAGAAATAGAGAAAGCAATCATGAACTTAATGTGGAAGAACCTTTTTGAGGAAGACCTCAAAAAGCCAAAACAATCATGAGTAGAAAAAGTGAAACAGGAGGTATCACAATACCAGACATTAAACTATACTACAGAGCAATAGTAACAAAAACAGCATGGTATTGGCACCAAAATAGACAGGCAGACCAATGGTACAGAATAGAAGACACAGAGACAAAGCCACATAAATACAGTCACCTCATACTAGACAAAGGAGCCAAAAACATACAGTGGAGAAGAGCCTCTTCAACAAATGGTGCTGGAAAAACTGGAAATCCATATGCAGTAAAATGAAATTAAACCTCTACCTCTCTCCCTGCACAAAACTCAACTCAAAATGGATCAAAGACCTAGGAATTAGACCAGACACCCTGCACCTAATAGAATACAAAGTAGGCCCGAATCTTCATCATGTTGACTTAGGATCAGATTTCCTCAACAAGACTCCCAAAGCACAAGAAATCAAAGCAAGAATCAGTAAATGGGATGGACTCAAACTAAAAAAGCTTTTTCTCAGCAAAGGATACAATCAAGAATGTGAAGAGAGAGCCTACAGAGTGGGAGAAAATCTTTTCCACACGCACTTCAGATAGAGCACTTATCTCCAAAATTTATAAAGAACTTACAAAACTTTACATCAGAAATACAAAGAACCCAATCAATAAATGGGCCAATGAATTGGACAGACTTTACAGAAGAAGACACACAGGCAATGAATAAATATATGAAAAAGTGTTCAACATCTCTAGTAATTAGAGAAATGCAGATTAAAACAACTCTTAAGATTTCATCTTCCTCCAATTAGAATGGCTTTTATCAAGAACACAAACAATAATAGATGTTGGCGTGGATGTGGGGAAAAAGGCACACTTTTACATTGCTGGTGGAGTTGGCAAATTGGCGCAGCCACTTTGGAAAGCAGTATGGAGAATCCTAAGAAAACTTGGAATGGACCCATCTTTTGACCCAGTTATCCTATTCCTCGGTTTATACCCAAAGGACCTGAAATCAGCAAACTGCAGTATCACAGCCACATCAATGTGTATAGCAGCTCAGTTTACAATAGCTAGATTGTGGAACCAACCTAGATGCCCTTCAACAGATGAATGGATAAAGAAACTGTGGTATATATACACAATGGAATACTATTCAGCCATAAAGAAGAATAATATTATGGCATTTGTAAATAAATGGATGGAATTGGAGAATATCATGCTAAGTGAAATAAGCCAATCCCCAAAATCCAAAGGCCAAATGTTTTCCCTGATAAGTGGAGGACATTATATTATGGGAGTGGGAGAGGGGAATTAGAGAATAATGGGGGAACTTTAGAATATGTAGAAGAAAATGAGAGGGAGTGGGGTATGAAAAATGGTGGAATGAAACAGACATCATTGCCCTATGTACATGTATGATTACATTAATGGTATGAATCTGCATTGTGTACAACCATAGAAACGAAATTATGTACCCCATTTGTGTACAATGAATCAAAATGCAGTCTGTAAAAAATTAAAAGCTAAATAAAAATAATATAAAGAAAGAAAAAAAAGAAAAATCGGAAGCGCTGTCCTCATTATACTGGCTTTTTTTCCCCTCCATACCTACAGAGGCATTAATCTAAGGAGATAAGGCAATATTTTAAATTATAAAGTTTTTCTTCAGGGTAAGTTTAGCTATGTACATGCTATGATTTAATGAAACAAAATTTTAACTGCTAATTTTATCAAAAAAAGTTGTTAGGATTTTATTTCAGTATTAACAAATCTAGACCAATTCAGGGAGGGTTACCATCTTAACAATGTGAAGTCTTACATGAATATGGTACATACCTTCATTTATGAAGGTCCTCTTTATTTTTGCATGTAATATTTTATTGCTTTTAACAATAACAGGCATTAAAACATATATTATTATTATTTTTATTTTGGTGATGGTGATTTTGGGGATTGACCCCAGGGTCCTGCATGTGTTAGGCAGGTGCCATACCACTGAACAAAACCCCCACCTCTTAAACCATCTTTTATTAAACCTATTTTGAGGTGATTCTGATGCTATTATAAATGCAGGTTTTTAAAATACACAATTGTTCTTTGTTGATAGATTATAGTATGATAGATTTTTAAAGTTTTTATCTTGCATTATGTAATTTATTCACTTATTAGTTTCATTGATTTTTATGGTTTTATTATGATTTGTTACTAAGATTATTTTGTCCTCTGCATACAGTGACAGTTTTAATTCTTCCTTCCAATCTACATGCCATTTGTTTTTTTCCAGCTTACTGCACTTGCTCATGTATCTCATATGGTATCGAATAGAAGTGATTACAGTGCCTTATTCAGTGTATTTACTGGAAATTATTTTACTGATGAAAATGTATAGATTTTTTCCAGGTTCATTATTCAGATTGAGGAAGTTTACTTCTTTTCTTAGTTTACAGGGAGATTTTAATATGAAAGTTTATGAATTTCTCCTAATGCTTTTTTCTGTATCTACCAAAATAATAGTTTTGTTTTCAATTAATAGAATGCATTATATTGATTTATTTTGAATGTTAAACCAAATTTTTATTTCTGTGATAAATTCTACTTGGTTACACATGTTTTTTCATGTATTCAACTTTTCAAAGTTTTGATTATATTTTGAATGTATTTTTATAAAAGATAATAGTATGAAGTTTTCTGGTATCTTTGTTTTAGAATCAGAGAAATGCTGTCTTTATAGTAGATAGTCTTTTCTCTCAAATTTTCCCCCAAAATTTGTAGAATTGGTATTTTTTTTTTTCTTTAAATGCTTTATATATTTCACAATTTATGTTATCTGGGTTGGGAGTTTTCTTTGATGTAAGGATTTTAATTAGAATTCAGTTTCATTAATTGCTATGATACTGTTAAATTTCATTTTCTTGTATTATTTGTGTCTTTCCAGGAATTTGTTCACCTCATTTACTTTGTAACATTTATTGGTGTATATTTTTTCACATTTTAAAAATTTTTGATGGCTTTATGGTATTTTTTCTCTCTTAATTTCTTATATATGAATCTTATTTTCTTTTTCTCTTGATCATTATGGAAAATAGTTTTATCAATTCAATTTTTCAAATGTGCTTTTGTTTTCACTGATTGTTGAAAAATTGTTAGTCCATTTTTTTATTCCATTGATTTCTCTGCTGGTCATATTATTGTTTTCCTTTGCTAGTTTGGGAATAATTTTTTTCTCCTAGTTTCTTAAGATGGAAGCTTAGATCATTGATTCAAGAATGTTTTTCTTTTCTAATAAAGGCATTACAAGATATAATGCTCCTCAAAATGGTATTCCAACATGTAAATGGCCCTCAAACTGCTGGATTGGTTTCATCCTACACTTTTGATGTTTTGTGCTTGTATTATTCTGTAAATGCTTTGTAAGTACTTTGTGATTTCTTTTATCAGTGATGCTTATTTAGTAACTTGTAAGTTATTTTTCAAACATTTGGGGAATTTTCTAATTATTTGATTTCATTTCTAACAGATTACATTTTGGTCAGAGAATATAGTCCTTATGATTGTAGTACTTTTAAATGTGAAAGACTTGTTTTACAGCCCCGAATGTTTTATCTCATAGTAATTATTCCACATACTCATCAAGAGAATATGTATTCTGGGGCTGGGGCTTTAGTTCAGTGACAGAGTGCTTCCTTAGCATGTGTGAGGCACTGGATTCAATCCTTAGCACCACATTAAAAAATAAAATAAAGGCATTCTGTCCATCTACAACTATAAAATATTTAAAAAAATATGTATTCTGGTTCTGATGAATTCTGTATTCTATAAATGCCAGTTAAGTCAAGTTGATTGATAGTTTTGAATGAGTTCTTCTTTGTTCTTGCTGTTTTTTTGTTTTCTTTCAGTTATTGAGAGAGAGGTATTAAGAACTTCATCTCTAATACTGGATTTGTCTATTTCAGTGTGTAGTTTTTCATTTTTGTATCATGTATTTATCAGCTCTGTAATTAGTGCATAAAATGTTTATGATTTTTAGGTCCTTAACAATTGACCCATTTATCATTATGAAATAACAATCTTAGACCCCCATAATACTGAAAATTTTTAAAAAATTTTTAAAAATTATTTTTAAAATTTTTTTCAGACTGCATTTTGATTATGATTTTGTTTGCATTATATTAATCTTTTTATCTGTTTTGTTTAATTTTAACATGGTGTATAATTTTTTAAGTTTTTACTTTTAATCTATTTTGTATATTTAAAAGGAGTTCCTGTGAACATTATATAGTTGTCTTGCTTTTTTATCTTATCTGGTAATTGCTGCATTTTAATTGGGGTATAAATACTATTTATACTTAGTGCAGTAGAGAGATGGTTGGGTTTAAATCTACTATCTTGAAATTTGTTCTCTATTTCTCACTAGTTTTTAGTTTCTCCCCACTTCTGCTTTATTTTGTTGAATTGTAATGATTCCATTTTATTTTCTTCATTGGCTTATTCATTTAACGTTTTATTTTTAAATAAATTATTTTTAGTGATTCCATTATGATTTATAGTATGCATTTTTAATATTTACCTTCAATTAATATTACAGTGCTTTGTAAATAGTTCAAGAACATAACAATACTATGTTTCAGTTTCCTTTCCTCCTGGCCTTTGTGCTGTTGGTTACATTTTACTTCTTCATCAGTTAGAAGTCACAAATGCATTGTGACTGATTTAAACAATTATTTTTTTCAAGGTAGTTTAAAAAGTATATTTACCCACGTATTTATCTTTCAGTGTTTCTCATTCCTTTTGTGTGCAGATTTCTTTTTGTATATTCACATACTCTCTACTATCATTTTTTTTCTAAAAAGTCTTCCCTTAGTATTTCTTTTAATACAAGTATTTGGTAGCAAATTATCAATTTTATGTGTTTAAAAATGTCTTTCTTTTTTTAAAAATAAATTTGAATCACTATTCAAGTATTATTTGCCACCACTTTTCTTTTCTTCATGATTCCCATTAAAACTATATTAGGCCATTTGACATTGATCCACAGCTCACTGATTTGCTAATTTTCCCCACTCTGTCTTTTTTTTACCCATTATTTTATGTGTTGGGCATTTTCCATTGATATATGTTCAAGTTCATTAGTCTTCACTGTACTTTTAAATAACCTCTAGTTTTTATTTGAGGTAGATATATCTTCCATATATCTACTTCAAATGTTCAGTCATTACCTTTTTCAACATATGTGATAAAATACAATAATTTTTTTAACAAATTTTTATGTATTGCCTCTGTTTTGTTTCTGGTTCTTCCTTGATTTTTGTTCTGAATGTACTTAAGTTACATGGAAACAGGCCCCCCGCTCCATCTCCTTTTAAGCATTGGTAGGCAGGGTCAGATTAGACTTTATCCTAGAGACAAATTTTCCTCAGTATGGAGGCAGTAATTTTCTGATTGTTGCATGATGTCATGTGAATTTTGAGTGTTTCCACTCTGGATAGTAGGAACATGAAAAATCCTGGTTACTTTAAAACCTTCCTTTGTTCTTCATTTATTTTTTTTTTAATTAGTATATATTAATTATACAGAAGAGTGGTTTTTGTTCTTCTATTTCCCAGTACCTCCCCTTGTGCTTCCCTCTCTCTGTACTCTTCTTCCACCCCGTGGTCTCCTTTTTATTTTAATGAGTTTCTTTTGTTCTTTTTTTTCTCTTCAGCTTCCACATGAGAGAAAACATGTGATCCTTGTCTTTCTTAGTCTGACTTATTTCACTTAATAGGATGCTCTTCAGTTCTGTCCATTTTCTTACAAATGACCTAAATTTATTCTTTATGACATGATCAAACTCTATTGTGCATATATATCACATTTTAAAAAATCCATTCATCTGTTGATAGATACCTAATCTGGTTCCATAATTTTGCTATTGTGAGTTGTGCTGCTATGAAAATGGCAGTTCCTGTATCTCTAACATATGCTGTCTTTAATATTTTAAATAGATGCTGAGGAGTGTATAGGTAGATCATATGGTAGTTTCACTTTTAGTTTCTTGTGGAATATCCACACTGATTTCTATAGTGGGGGTACTAATTTACATTCTCACCAGCAGTGTATGAATGTTCCTACTCTCCCAATCCTCACCAGAATTCATTGTTATTTGTATTATTATTGTTATTATTACCAAGAATTGGACTCAGGGGCACTCAACCACTGAGCCACATCCCCAGCACTATTTGTATTTTATTTAGAAACAGGGTCTCACTGAGCTGCTTAGTGCCTCACTGTTGCTGAGGCTGACTTTGAACTTTCTATCCTCATGCCTCAGCCTCCCAAGCTGCTGGGAGTTATTTGTATTTTTGATGATAATCATTCAAACTGGAGTGAGATGGAATCTCAGTGTAGTTTTGTTTTGCACTTCCTTGATGGATAAAGATGTTTAACACTTTCACATATAATTCTTAGCCATTCTTACTTTTTAAAGAACTGTCTGTTCAGTTCATTTTTTGAATGGGTTATTTGTTCATTTGGAGTTGAGGGTTTTTGTTTTTTAGTTTTTTATAAATTCTGAATATTAATCCTTTTTGTGTAAAAGATTCATAGTATATATTGATTGCTATTTATTGACTTACACTATTATTTCCTATAGTCCTATTTAGGAAGTCACTGCCTATGCCTTTATGTTAGAGAGTTTACCCTAGGTTTTCTTCTAGCAGTTTCAAACTTTCTGGTCTTAATCCTAGGTCTCTGATCCATTTTGTATTGACTTTTGGGCAGGATGAGAACTAGGGATCTAGTTTTAATCTTTTACTGGTGGATATCCAATTTTTTCAGCACTATTTATTAAGGACTTACTTTTCTCCAACATTTGTTTTTGGCATTATCAAGAACTGTATCTGCTGGGTTTCTCTCTGTGTCTTATATTCTGTTCCATCGGTCTGTGTGTATACTTCTATGCAAGTACCAAGCTATTTTGTTAATATAGCTCTGTAGTATAGTTTAAAATTGGGTGTTGTGATGCCTACAGCTTTATGCTTTATATTCAGGATTGCTTTGGCTATTCTTGGTTTTTTGTTCTTCCATATGAAATTTAGAATTTTTTATTTTAGTTCTGAAAAGAGTGTCATTGGTATTTTTAGAGTGATTGTATTGAATCTGTAGTTTACTTTCAGTAGTATAGCCATTTAACAGTATTAATCATACTTACACACAAACATGAGAGGTCTTTACATATTCTGGTTTTGTCTTTGATCTCTTTTTTAGAAGAGATTGTTCTATAATTTTTTGTAGAGATATTTCACCTCCTTGGTTAGATTTATTCTTTTTTTATTCTTATTAGTAATACATGAGAGGAGAATAGAATGTATTTTGACATATTACACATATATGGAGCATAACTTCCTTCCCATTCTGGTTGTACATGTAGAATTACATTGGTTGTGTATTCATATATGTGTATAGGAAAGTGATGTTAATTTATTCTACTATCCTTCCTATTCCCATTCCCCCTCATTCACCTTTGTCTAATCCAAAGTACTTCTAATTTCACTCCATTTTGATCTGATAAAATGCACAGTATTATCTCTTTTTCCTATTTGATAGGAGTTTCTTTGTGGCCTAAGATATGGTCTGTTTTAGGCAAGGATCCATGTGCCATTGAGAAGAAAGTATATTCAATCATTAATGGATGAAATACTCTATATATGTGTGTTAAGTCTAAATTATTGATTATATTATTTAGTTCTATACTTTTTTGTTTGTTTAGTTTTTGTTTAGAGGATCTATCCAATGGTAAGAGAGTTGTGTTAAAGTCACCCAGTATTAATGTGTTGTGGTCTGTTTGATTCTTGAAAATAAGAAGGATTTGTTTGATATATGTAGATGCTCCATTGTTTGGGGTATAAATATTTATGATTGTTATGTCTTGTTGATGTATAAGTCCTTTAAGTAGTATGAAATGGCCTTCTTTGTCCTTTCTGTTTAACTTTGGCTTGATGTCTACTTTATCTGATATGAGGACAGAAACCCCTGCTTGTTTACAAGATCCATGTGAGTGATAAGTTTTTCCCTATCCTTTTACCTTCAGTCTGTCGATTTATTTGCCTATGAGGTGAGTCTCTTGAAGGCAGCATATTGATGGGTATTGTTTTCTAATACAGGCTGCCAGTCTATGTCTTTAAATTGATGAATTTAGCTCATTTACATTCACATTTATTATTGAGATACTATTTGTAGTCCCAGTCATTTTGGATTATTTCTGGTTTTTAATTTGAGTTAGTTTCTTGTTTGATTGACTATTCCTTTAGTGTAGTTCCTCCTTTTGCTGGTTTTCACTTTTATTTTTCATTTCTTCTTCATTTTTCATTTCTTCATCATAAGATATTTTGCTGAGACTGTTCTGTAGTTCAGGCTTTGTAGTTGTGAATTCTTTTAGTTTTTGTTTATCATGGGAGGTTTTTATTTCACTGCCAAATCTGAAGCTTAATTTTGCTGGGTATAGTATTCTTGGTTGACATTCATTTTCTTTTAGAGCTTGGCATATATTTTTTGTTTGTTTTGAACTGATTATTTTTTATTTGTTCCTATTAGTTATAAATGATAGTAGAATGTATTTTGACATATCATACATATATGGAGTATAACTTCCCATTCCTGTGGTTATCCATGATGTGGAGTTACACTGGTCATGTATTCATATATGCACATAGAAAAGTTATGTCAGATTCATTCTATTGTCTTTCCCATTCCCAGTCCTCCCTCCCTTCCCCTTATTTCCCCCTATTCAGAGCTTATTATATATTATTTCAAGACCTCCTAGCTTTGAAGCACTGGTGAGATATTCTCTGAGATCTGGATTGGTTTCCCTATAAATGTAATCTGATGTTTTTCTCTGGCAGTCTTTAGAATTCTATCTTTATTCTGTATGTTAGGCATTTTCATAATAATGTGCCTTGGTGTGGGGCTTTTGTAATTTTGTTTATATGGGGTTCTGTAAGCCTCCTGCATTTTATTTTCCAACAGCATTTTTCAAACTCTGAAAGAAAATGGATGCCAACCAAGAATCTTATACTCAGCAAAACTTACCTTCAGATTTGACGATGAAATAAAATCCTTCCATGATAAACAAAAGCTAAAAGAATTTACAAAAAAAAAGCCAGCATTACAGAACATTCTCAGCAAAATATTCCATGAGGAAGAGATGAAAAACAACGATGTAAATCAGCAAAGGGAGGAACTACCCTAAAGAACAGCCAAATAAAGGAGAAACCAAGTTGTGTCAAAAAAAAAAAAAAAAAAAAAGAGTCAAATGACTGGGAATACAAATCATATCTCAATAATAACCCTGAATGTTAATGGCCTGAACTCATCAATCAAAAGACATAGACTGGCAGATTGGATTGAAAAGAAAGATCCAACAATATGCTGCCTGTAAGAGACTCATCTCATAGAAAGAGATACCCACAAACTAAAGGTGAAAGGATGGAAAAAAACATACCATGCACATGGACGCAGCAAAAAAGTCGGAGTATCCATGCTCATATCAGATAATGTGGACTTCAAGCCAAAGTTAGTCAGAAGGGATAAAGAAGGACATTTCATACTGCTTAAGGGAAGCATAAATCAGCAAGACATAACAATCATAAATATCTATGCCCCAAACAGTGGCTCATTCATATGTATGTCAAACAAATCCTTCTCAATGCCAGAAATCAAATAGACCACAACACAGTAATACTAGGCAATTTTAACACACCTGTCTCACCACTGGACAGATCTTCCAAACAAAAATTGAACAAAGAAACCATAGATCTCAAAAACACAATCAATAATTTAGACTTAACAGACATTTATAGAATATACCATCCAACAAAGAGCGAATACACTTTCTTCTCAGCAGCACATGGATCCTTCTCTAAAATAGACCATATATTATGCCACAAAGCTACTGTTAGCAAATACAAGAAGATAGAGATAATACCTTGTATTGTATCAGATCATAATGGATTGAAATTAGAAATAAATGACAGAGTAAAAAACAGAACTACTCCATCACCTGGAGATTAAATAATATGCTATTGTATGATGAATGGATAACAGAAGACATCAGGAAGGAAATTAAAAAATTCTTAGAGGTAAATGAGAACAAAGAAACAACATATCAGAATCTCTGGGACACTATGAAAGCAGTTCTTAAAGGAAAATTTATTTCATGGAGCGCATACAATAAAAGAAGAAAAAAATCAACAAATAAATGACTTAACACTATGGCTCAAAGCCCTAGAAAAGAAGAACAGAGCAACACCAAAAGTAGTAGAAGACAGGAAATAGTTAAAATCAGAGCTGAAATCAATGAAATTGAAACAAAAGAAACAATTGAAAAAATTGACAAAATAAATAGTTGGTTCTTTGAAAAAATAAAATTGATAAACCCTTAGCCACACTAAATTTGGGAAATTTTCTAATATTATTTCTTTGCAAAGATTGTGCTTTCCTTGGTTTGAAAAGATTGTGCATTACTTTGGTTTGTATTTCTGTCCCTTCATCTATGCCAATAAAGTTTAAATTTGGTCTTTTCATGTTATCTCATATTTTTTAGAAGCTCTGTTCATGCTCTCTTAATATCTTTTCTCCATGGTGAACTTTATTTTTAAGATTTTATGTTTTGTCTTCATTGCCTGAAACTATCTTCCACGTGGTCTAGTCTGTTGGTCATGGTTTCCATTGAATTTTTTATTTCATGTATTGAGTCCTTCATTTCAAGGATATCTGCTTGATTTCTTTTCAGAATCCTTATTTCTTTATTGAAGTGATCTTTCATCTTCTGTATTTTCTCTCTGAATCACTCCTTATATCTTCCTTTACTTCAGGGATTAGTTTAACTATGTACATTCTAAACTTGTTCTCTAACATTTCTTTCAATGTGGTATCAATTAATTCTATTATTGGAGCATGTTGGTTGGTTTGGGGGTGATTTGTTCCCTTGTTTTTCCTTGTTTGTGTGTCTACCAATCTAGCAGTATAAATCTGAGGCCTCACAGTTTCTATCCTGTTGACTTAGAATATCCCTGAAGATTTCCTGTACCCTGCCCTTATGGGGGAGACAATAACAGCAACCATTGCAAACAGTATACAGACTAAAAGTAAATAGCTCCTGCTAAGACATCTACAGTTTCATCACAATAAACAGAAATGATATGTTCAGTTATTGCCTACAATAAAAAGTGAGTTAGTTAAAAGGGTTTACAATTTTTTTTTTCCAGGACTAAAATTTGGGGGAGGTAATTTGCAATCACAGAGACAGCCTTTTTGTGCAGGATGCAAAACTACAAAAAAAAAAAAAAAAAGATGTTGGAAAACACAAATTCAACAAAAATTTAAAAATTTCTACAGAGAAATTATCAGAGTTCAAAGAACAACAGATACTGGGGAAAAATTTGCAACATACATAACTTAGGACTACTTTTTATAATTACAAAAAACTCTTATAAATCAATAAGAAAATGATAACTCAAGAGAAAAATGGAAGAGGACATAAATAAACAGTTCTCAGTATCAGAAATTCCAATAGTCAATAGTGACAAATACGTTTTTGTTTTATACAACTTTATTTTTAAAAATCTCGTTAATGTACAGACATTGGCACATTTTAAAAACAAACTACATAAACAGATCTTTCCTATACTCTAGGAAAGTGGAATGTCAGAAGTCAACAAAAATGTGATAAACTTAAAGTACTAAAACAAAAGGCACTTCACAAAATCTTATCATTGAAACAGTTACATATCCTCATTTACATCCTTCACTTTAATAGTGGCAGCAAATGTCTGTTTGGGTTGAAGGATATACAGAAATAGTTTCGTGGCAGTAAAAATACTAGACAAACAGTGATTAGCCCTTGGCCACCATTTGTGTTTTGATGTTGTGAAGTCTACTTTAATGTTCCTCTCATAAGAGGAAAAAACAGGATTCAGAATTGGAAACAAAGCTGAAATCCAAAAATGTAACTACTTGTTTGTAGGGGAGGCTGGTAGATATTAAATCATTTTTTTCCCCTACAACAATCAGAGCCCTTTGTTCTTATGGTTGAAGTTTCGTGAAGTAAAAAAGAATTAGAGAAGAACACTTCAGAATCAGT
Source organism: Sciurus niger (assembly GCA_020740815.1). Classification (NCBI taxonomy): domain Eukaryota; kingdom Metazoa; phylum Chordata; class Mammalia; order Rodentia; family Sciuridae; genus Sciurus; species Sciurus niger. The sequence goes on from JAHUXG010003034.1 coordinate 16,895, forward strand.
GAACTAAAAAGGTGTTACATTCATTATTTTAAATACTTAGGTTATTAAGAAGTCTAAAATGTTACACAGAGGTAGATAACAGTCCTAAGTTTCCATAGAATCTAATAATTTAGTATCTGGACATCAAACAGGTCACAAACTCCTTCATTATCATCTAAATTAGAGTTGTAGTCATCTGCTGGTGTAGGAGAAAGCCGTAGGAGAGGAAACACATCAGAAGACATTAACTCACCAATGTTATCTCTACTATGAGATCCTACTGAAGATATTTCTGTAGCTAGTATCTGCTGAAGATTCTGGCTTCTTTTGGAAAAATGTTGCTCAGGCAGGTTCTGAGCTGCTATATTGGATTTCTGTGGAGTTACTGGAGTTGAGAATTGAGAGGAAGGTTGTGTGAGATCATCAGGTGGGGGAACGGGGAAAACTACAGGCTTAGACGAACTGGACTCTTTATTTATAAGCAGCACGTGGATAGGTCCTGAAAGATTCTTTAAATTGATCGGGTATTTCTTTAGTCCGTTCTGACGCATTTCTGGAATAGGTACCTTCAACTGTGTACCAGAAAGTGCCTGAATGGCCCAAAGGGAATCACCATTAAAGCAGTAACAGATGTCTTCATGAGTCACATAGGAAAATCTATTATTAGTGGAGTCATCCATCACATTTTTGATGCTCTGTTGTAGCCACAACTTCTGCTGATCGAGTTCTCTTTCCTTCAGTTCTAAATCTTCAATTTCAGCTTTAAGAAATCTTAATCTGTCTATACCTTCTTTAGTATTACAGCAGGCACCTACACCTTTCCATTGGATACAGTTTTTTGACTTTTTTTCAATCACATCAATTCCTTCTAAGACATTGGCGATATCATAAATTATTTTTTGCCTCACAGCTAAAGTATCTGCAGCCACTTTGAGATCCAGGATGCTGTCCTTGGCCTCCTGCAATAGCAACATGAACTTGATGGTGAGCAGCCCCAGGCTTTCCTCGTTCCTGCTGCCACCGCATCCTACGCTCCTGAGCTGTGGTGGTGGCTGCAGAGGCTGCCCTTGGGGAGGCTGAGGCTGAACTTGTGGACGCTGGCCCTGGCCCTAGCCCTAGCCCTAGCCCTGCGGCGTCTGCTGGCCCAAGCTCATGGGCTCTGGCTGCCACCATAGCGTCCCAGAGCCTGGGTGGTCCACCTGCAGCACACCACATTGGCCACCCAGCCCCGGCCACCTGCTGGGAAGGCTCCTTGGTGCTGCTCCTCCGCCTGCAAGAGAGCCGCCCGGAGGGTCGTGGTTTGCTGCAAACAACCTTTTTTTTTTTTTTTTTTTAATTAATTAATTTATTTTATCGTTACAGACTGCATTTGGATTCACTGTACACAAATCGGGTACATCATTTCATTTCTATGGTTGTGCACAATATAGATTCATACCATTCACGTAATCATACATGTACATATAAACACAATAATAGATGTTGACATGGATGTGGGGGAAAAGGCACATTCATACATTGCTGGTGGAGTTGCAAATTGGTGCAGCCACTCTGGAAAGCAGTGTAGAGAATCCTCAGAAAACTTGGAATGGACACACCTTTTGACCCAGTTATCCCACTCCTTGGTTTATACCAAAAGGACTTAAAATTAGCATACTACAGAAATGCAGCTACATCAGTGTTTATAGCAGCTCAATTCACAATAGCTAGATTGTGGAACCAACCTAGATGCCCTTCAACAGATGAATAGATAAAGAAACTGTGGTATATATACACACTAGAATATTATTCAACCATAAAGAAGACGACTGTGGCATTTGCAGATAAATGGATGGAACTGGAGAATATCATGATATTAAGTGAAATAAGCCAATCCCAAAAAACCAAAGGCCAAATGTTTTCCCTGATAAGTGGATGATGATATGTAATGGGGGTGGAGAGGGTAGGGAATGAGAGAAGAATGGAGGAACTTTAGATTTTGTAGAAGGAAATGAGAGGGAGGAGGGCATGAAAAAAGGTGGAAGGGTTTACAATTTTGAATAGTGGACAGGAGAGAACAGAAGTGATGTAGGATGTGATGATTATGAAGAAGGAGAAGAGAAGATAGTAAAAAATTGAAGAGTGAAAGAGGGAACAATAGAAGTTGTCTGTTAGCAGGAGAAAAGAGAAAGAAAATCAAGGGAAACAGATAAGTGAGAGAAAAAATATATATAAAGTAAAAGTTAAAAGAATTAAAAATAGAAAAATAAAAAAATACATAAAACAAAATTGGAATATACTAATCAGACATCCTAATCCTCAATAAATCCGTGAGAAATAATTGATTTCAAAAATGGTAGAAATGTAAGAGGGGAAAAAAAATTTGATGAAAAGTTGAAGAATTGTTTCCATTAGAGATCAGAAGATTTCCAGCTTCCTTTCCCCACAGTGTTAGATCTGGAATATGATGCTTGTCCCACCCGCAGGGTTGAGTTGCCAGGGTGAGAGGTTTAATCCCGGAGGTGGAGTTTAAGCTTAGGTGTGCTCCACACTCCTCTCTGAATGCCATTTGATCTGGATATTTTAAATAAGCTCACCTCCAGGGTCTAGCAGTTACTGGTTCATGCTGGAAGACTGCACCCCAGGGATCTCCTTTGCATTCCACTCATGTGGTGTAGTAGCCAATTCTTAGTCCACTATGTTGCCTGCGAATCCATTGATTCCTGATCTCGAGTTCAGTCTCCAAAGTCAATATTTCCCACCCCTGCCCTTTCAAATTCCTGGTCAGGTGCTTCTTTCCCAGCTGGTCCTACAATCTGCTGGATTGGAGGTAGATGGGGAGAGCAAGGTTTCCACAACCAGTATTCCTATGTGTAAACCTCTCTCCACACTTGATTTTCTCCTTCTCACTTAGGAACACTCTCTGTAACACAGTGTGGATTTGCCAGGCTTGTTTTTGGGTACCAGACTCAGGTGTGCCATAAACTTGGTCACTGTTGGCTCTCATGCTGAGGATGCAAAATGGTTCCTTCCTCTGCTCTCCACATGCCACTGGGAGAGACGAGGTTTCTTACCCATACTAAGATGTTGTGCAGCACACCTAACAGTTTAGTTGGGCAGTGTGTTTGATCTCGGAACTCTCATATCCAGCACACTTCAGTCCTCCTAAAAATGTAGGTTCCTTTAATTTGCTAATCACTTTACTCCATTCGCAGAGGCTTATACCTCTGGCCTCTGCTGTGGCTCTGTTGCTGGGAATTTCTTCCTTATTTAACTATATTTTATCTCCTGAGTCCCCAATCTGTATGAGTGTCCAGTATTGAAGTCCAATAAAATTCCCCCTAATATTCGTTTGTTCACCCACCTTCCTAAGAAACTGCCTGTCTGCTTTCTTTGGTTTTACACCACAGAGGAGCCAGGGAAGTTACCTCTCTATTCCACCATCTTCCTAGATGTATTCCTTTTTAAAATTTTTTATTTTGATACATTGTACACAAATTGGGTACAACTTTCATTTCTCTAGTTGTACACAAAGTAGAGTCACTGATAGCTTAATCATACATGTACAGATGTTTGTCTCAATCTGTTATCTTTCCTTCCCCTCACCTCCTCCCCACCCCTCGTTTTCCTCTCTACAATACATCCTTCCTCCATTCTTGCCTACCCTGTCATTATGGATCATCATCCATAGAGAAGTCATTCGGCCTTTGTTTTTTGGGGATTGGCCAATTTCAAGTAGCATGATATTCGCCATCTCCATTTACCTGCAAATGCCATAATTTTATTCTTCTTTATGACTGAATAGTATTCCATTGTGTATATATGCCACAGCTTCTTTATTCATTCATCTGTTATAGGTCATCTGGGTTGGTTCCACAATCTAGCTATTGTGAGTTGAGCTGCTGTGAACATTGATGTAGCCACATCACTGTAGTATGCTGATTTTAAGTACTTTGGGTATAGGCCAAGGAGTGGGATAGGTGGGTCAAATGGTGGTTCCATTCCAAGTTTTCTGAGGACTCTCCATACTGCTTTCCAGAGTGGCTGCACCAATTTGCAACCCCACCAGCAATGTACGAGTACCTTTTTCCCCACATCCTCACCAACACCAGTTGTTGCTTGTCTTCCTGATAATAGCCATTCTAATTGGAGATGAAATCTTAGGGTAGTTTTGATTTTTCATTTCTCTTATTACTAGAGATGTTGAACATTTTTAAAATATATCTGTTGATTTGCTTATAAATCTTCTGTGAAGTGTCTGCTCATTCCTTAGGCCATTTATTGATTGGGTTATTTGTATTCTTGGTGTAAAGTTTTTTGAGTTCTTTACAGATTTTGGAGATTAGTGCTCTATCTGAAGTGTGTGTGGCAAAGATTTTCTTCCACTCTGTAGTCTTTCTTTTCACATTGTTGATTGTTTCTTTTTCTGAGAAAAAGCTTTTGAGTTTGAATCTATCCCAATTATTGATTTCTACTTTTATTTCTTGTGCTTTTGGAGTCATGTTAAGGAAGTCTGGTCCTAAGCTGACATGATGAAGATTTGGACCTACTTTTTCTTCTATTAGGTACAGGGTCTCTGGTCTAATTTCTAGGTCCTGGATTCGTTTTGAGTTGAGTTTTGTGTAGGGTGAGAGATAGGGGTTTCGTTTCATTTTGCTGCATATGGATTTCCAGTTTTCCCAGCACCATTTGTTGAAGAGGCTATCTTTTCTCCATTGTAGGTTTTTGGCACCTTTGTGTAGTATGAGATGACTGTATGTATGTGGGTTTGTCTCTGTGTGCTCTTTTCTGTACCATTGATCTACCTGTCTGTTCTGGTGCCAATATCATGCCATTTTTGTTACTATTTCTCTGTAGTATAGTTGAAGGTCTGGTATTGTGATACCACCTGCTTCACTTTTCCTGCTAAGGATCGCTTTGGCTCTTCTGGGTCTCTTATTCTTCCAAATGAATTTCATGATTGCTTTCTCTTTTTCTGTGAGGTACATCATTGGGATTTTAATTGGAATTGCATTGAATCTGTATAGCGCTTTTGGTAGTTTGGCCATTTTGACAATATTAATTCTGCCTATCCAAGAACAAATGGAGATCTTTCCATCGTCTAAGATTTTCTTTAATTTCTTTCTTTAGTGTTCTGTGGTTTTCATTGTAGAATAAAAATGCATTAGATTTTAGAGCATTGATTTTACATACTGGTACTTTGCTGAATACATTTATGCATTCTGGAAGTTTTCTGGCAGAAATCTTTGGCTCCTCTAAATACAGAATCATGGCTTTGACAAATACTGATAGTTTGAGTTCTTCTTTTCCAATTTGTTTCCCTTCAATTTCTTTGGTCTGTCTGATCGCTCTGGTTAGAGTTTCAAGGACAGTGTTGAATAGAAGTGGTGAAAGAGGGCATCCCTGCCTTGTTCCAGATTTTAGGGGGAATGCTTTCAGTTTCTTTCCATTTAGAATGATGTTGGTTGTGGGCTTAGCATAGCCTTTACAATGTTGATATATGTTCTTACTATCCCTATTTTTTCTAGTATTTTGAGCATGAAGGGGGGCTGTATTTTATCAAATGCTTTTTCTGTATCTATCGAAATAATGATATGAAATAATCATATGATTCTTAAAGTTTGTTGATGTGGTGAATAACATTTGTTGATTTTCAGATGTTGAAGCCACCTTGCCTTTCTGGGGTGAAACCCACTTGATCATGGTACACTATCTTTTTAATATGTTTTTGTATGGGATTTGCTAAAATTTTGTTTAGAATTTTTGCATCAGGGTTGGGGATATAACTCAGTTTGTAGAGTGATTGCCTGGCAAGCACAAGTCCCTGGGTTCAATTCTCAGCACCGCAAAATAAAAAAAAAATTTTTTTTGCATCTATGTTCATCAGGGATATTGGTCTGAAGTTTTCTCTCCTCAATGTGTCTTTGTCTGGTTTTGGTATCTGGGTGATACTAATAGAATCAGTTTGGAAGAATTCTGTAATTTTTTATTTCATGGAATACTTTGAGGAGTAATGGAATGAGTTCTTTTTCGAAGGTCTTGTAGAACTCAGCTGAGAATCCATCTCGTCTAGGACTTTTCTTGGTTGGTAGGCTTTTGATGACTTCTGTTTCATTGCTTGAAATTGATCTGTTTAAATTGTGTATATCCTTCTGATACAGTTTGGGAGGATCATAAGTATAGAAACCTGTTGATATCTTGGAGATTTTCTATTTTGTTGTAGTATAGATTTTCAAAATAGCTTTTAATTGTTTTGTCTTTCAATAATGTCTGTTGTGATACTTCATTTTCCATGATGAATTTTAGTAATTTGAGTTTTCTTTCTCCTCTTCATTAGTGTGGTTAAGTGTTTATCTATTTTATTTATTTTTACAAACTCAACTTTTTGTTTTGTCAATTTTTTGAATTGTTTCTTTTGTTTCAGTTTCATTGATTTCAGCTGATTTTAATGATTTCCTGTCTTCTGCTTTTGGTGTTGATCTGTTGTTTTTCTAGGTTTTGAGTTGTAATTTTAGGTCATTTATTTGTTGACTTTTTCTTCTTTTATTGATTGTGCTCCATGCAATGAATTTTCCGCTTAGTTCTGCTTTCATAGCATCCCAGAGATTTTGAAATCTTGTATCATTGTTCTACTTTACCTCTGAGAATTTATTTGATCTCCTCCCTGAGGTCTTCCACTATCCATGCGTCATTCAATAGCATATTATTTAGTCTTCAGGTGTTGGAGTAGTTTGTGCTTTTTATCTTATTGTTGATTTCTAATTTCATTCCATTATTATGTGATAGAATATGAGGTAGTTTCTGTTTTTTTTTTTTGTATTTGCTAAGAGTATCTTTGTGGCATTACATATGTTCTATTTTTGAGAAGGATCCATGTGCTGCTGAGAAGAAAGTGTATTCATTTGTTGATTGATGAAATATCCTATATATCTGTTAAGTCTAAATTATTGATTGTATATTGAGTTCTTTGGTTTCTTCGTTCAATTTTTGTTTGGAAGATCTATCTAATGATGACAGTGGTGTGTTAAAGTCACCCAGAATCATTGAGTTGTGGTCTGTTTGGTTCCTGGTATTGAGAAGGATTTGTTTGACATACATGGATGTGCAGTTGTTTGGGGCATAAATATTCACTATCGTTATGTCTTCCTGATTTGTGGTTCCCCTGAGCAGTATGAAATGTCCTTCTTAATGCCTTCTAACTTTGGCTTGAAGTCCACTTTATCTGATATAAGGATGGAACCCCCCACCTTTTTTTTTTTACTGAATCTGTGTCTGCGGTATATTTTTTCACATCCTTTCACCTTTAGTCTGTGGATGTCTTTTTCTGTGAGATGAGTCTCTTAAAGACAGCATATTGTTGGGTCTTTCTTTTTAATGCATTCTGCCAGTCTGTGTCGTTTGATTGATGAGTTTAGGCCATTAATATTCAGGGTTATTACTGAGATATGACTTGTATTCCCTGTCATTTTGGCTTATTTTTCATTTTTAACTTGGCTTGGTTTCTCCTTTAATTTGCTTTTCCTTTAGGGTAGTGCCTCGCTTTGCTGACTTACATTGTTGTTTTTCATTTCTTCCTCGTGAAATATTTTACTGGGAATGTTCTGTAGTGCAGGCTTTCTGTTTGTAAATTCTTTTAGCTTTTGTTTATCATGGAAGGATTTTATTTCGTAGTCAAATCTGAAAGTAAGTTTTCCCAGGTATAAGATTCCTTGTTGGCATCTGTGTTCTTTTAGAGCTTGAAAAATGTTGTTCCAAGTCCTTCTAGCTTTGGGGGACTGGGCTGAGAAATCTGCTTAGATCTGTATTGGTTTCCCCCTGTATGTAATATGAATGCTTTCCTCTGGCAGTCTTCAACGTCCTGACTTTATTTTTTATGTTAAGTATTTTCATTATAATGTTCCTTGGTGTTAATCTGTTGTAATTTTGCACATTTGGTGTTCTGTAAGCCTCTTGTCATTGATTTTTCCATTTCATTCTTCAGATTTGGAAATTTTCTAATGTTATTTCATTGAATAGATTATTCATTCCTTTGATTTGTATCTCTGTGCATTCCTTAATCCCAATAATTCTTAAATTTGTTTTTTTCATGATATCCCATAGTTCTTTGAGGTTCTTTTCATGATTTCTTACCATCTTTTCTGTTTATTCAACTTTGTTTTCAAGATTAAATATTTCTTCTTCATTGTCTAAAGTTCTGTCTTCCAAATGATGTATTCTGTTGGTGATGTTTTCTCCTGAAATTTTAATTTGGTTTATTTCCTATTTCCTTCACTTCAAGGATTTCTGTTTGTTTGTTTTCCCCCCAGAATCTCTCTCTCTTTGTTGGAATGATCTTTTGCTTCCTGCATTTGCTCTTTTGGCTGTTTATTGGTGTGATCATTCATACCCTGCATTTACTCTCTCATATCATCATTTGCTTCTTGGATCATTTTAATTATGTAATTCTGAACTCCTTTTTTGACTTTTCTTCTAATCATGCTGTCATTGGATTCTTTTGATATAGCATCTTGGTTTGTTTGGGACACTTTCTTCCTTTGTTTTTTTCTTGTTGTTCATGTACCTTCCCCTCTAGCAGTGCAAATTCTAGTTATTGCAGTTTCCCTCTTATAGGCTTATAGTGACCCTGCAGGTTTCTAATACCTCACCTTAAAGTGGGAGATGATTATTAGGAGGAGCACATAATACAAACTGAATGCCTCCTTAACCCAAATAGTCCCTATTAAGATATTAACAGTATTATCTTAATAAACAGATTAGGAGTTGATTATTATTTACAGCATAAACAATAGGTTTGCAGTTTCTAATGGTAGACAAAGTATGGGGAGGGGTGTAGGATGTAAAGTTAATGAGATAAGGAGTCAGTTTATAGATGTAATGTGTCATATGAATAGTGAAAGCAAAATTAAAAGAAATTAGCTGTTAGCTTGAGAAAAAGGAAAAAGACTGTCCAGCAAAACCAGTAGATAAGAGGAAAATAGAGAGAGTGAGAAAAATAATAAAAAAGAAAAAAGAGAAGTAGGGATAATAGTTGGTATAAGAGGGATAATTGTAATAATGCTACTAATAAAAAAATCTACAACAAAACTGTACCGTACTGTTCAAACCTCCTAGACTTCAGTAGCCTGATGCCAGAGGGGTACTTGATAATGTGGTGTCTCCAGAAGGGAGCTGTTTGACCAGGGATGGTGGCCTCCAGGTCGAGAATAATCCAAGATAGTGGGCATAGGAGACCCCGCCTGTTGGTAGATGGTCAGTTGCAGTGCAGGCGCTAGACCATCAGCTGGGCTGCAGCGGTGCTGGAGTAGCGTGTGGGTGCTATGCCGGGTCATGGTGCTGGAGTTCTAGATTTATTCTTAAATAGACTTTTTATACCATTGTGAATGGCATTGTTTTCCTGATTTCTTCCTCAGTGGATTCATTATTGATGTATAGGAAAGCTATTGATTTTTGTACATTGATTGTGTATCCTGATATCTTACTGAATTTGCTCATCACCTCTAGAAGTTCCCAGGTGGATCTTTTAGAATCTTCTAAGTATAGGGTCATATCATCTGCAAACAGGGATAATTTTATTTCTTTCCTGTTTTTATCCCTTTTGTTTTCTTCTCTTTCTAAAATTTAAAGTATGTATTGAATAGGAATGGATGTCCTTGTTGGGTTCTTGATTTTAGAGTAATTGTGATAATTTTCCCCCATTCATTGTGATGATTGCTTTGAGTTTGTCATATGTAATCCAAATTATGAAATCTACTTTCTTTATCATGAAGAGATGGTGAATTTTGTTAAAGACTTGTTTTTTGCATCTGTTTGGATGATCATGTTATTTTTCCTCCTTAAATTCTATTTATGAGGTATATTTTATTTATTGATTTGTGTATGTGGAACCATCTTTGCATCCCTGGAAGGAAACCAACTTAATCATGATATATGATCTTTTAATGTGTTTTTGAATATGATTTGCTGACATTTTATTAAAGATTTTTAATCTATTTTCATCAAGGATAGTTGCCTGTAGATTTCTTTCTTTGATGGATTCTTATGTATATTTGCTTGTAATTTTCTTTCTTTGAAGTGTCCTTATCTGTTTTTGGTATCAGGGTGATACTGATTTTATAGAATGAGTTTGGAAATGTTTTTTCCCTATCTATTCCATGGAATTATTTGTGAAACACTGATATTATTTCTTTAAATATCAGGTAGAATTCAGCTGTGAATCCATTTAGTCTTGGGCTTTTTGTTTGGTGGATTTTTGTTACTACTTCAATCTCCTGCATATTTATGGTCTGTTTAGATTTTCTATATCCTCTTAATTCAAATTTGGTAGATCATATGTGTCTCTAGAAATTTAACCATTTCTTCTTGATTTTTCAGTTTATTGAACTATAGTTTTGCAAAATAATCCCTAATATTTTTCTGGATTTCAGTTAATTTGGGTTGTCTTTTCTTGGTTAATTTGGGCAAATCTCTTTTCAAAGAACATTTTTCAGTTCATTGGTTCTTTGTATTATTCTTGTAATCTCCATTTCATTAATTTTAGCTATGATCTTTCTATATAATTTTTAAATATTTTTAAAAATAATTTTTATCCTTTTTTAGCTACTAGAGTGTATTTTGACATATACACATATGGAGTATAACTTATTCTAATAAGGATTCCATTTTTTGCATTTGTACATTATGTGGAGTTTCACTGCTTGTGTATTCATCTATTGAGTTTTTTATTTGACTTACTTTTCTTTTAATATCCAAGATTTGTTTGAGTCTGAGTATCTCTTTTATATCCTCTGTTTTCTTCCTTAACTCATTCCTTAGTTGTTCTATTAATTCGTTGACCATTTTCACAATCAACATTTCTAATTCTTTTTTTTTAAATTTTTTTAAATTGTAGATGGACAGCTCAGTTCAAAATAGCTAGATTGTGGAACCAACCTAGATGCCCTTCAACAGATGAATGGATAAAGAAACTGGTATATATACACAATGGAATATTATTCAGTCATAAAGAAGAAGAATATAATGGCATTTGCAGATAAATGGATGGAATTGGAGAATATCATGCTAAGTGAATAAGCCAATCCCCAAAACAAAGGCCAAATGTTTTCCCTGATAAGTGGATGATGATATATAATGGGGGAGGGCGGGGTAGGAGTGAGAGAAGAATGGAGGAGCTTTAGATTACACAGAGGGAAATGAAAGGGTTGGGGATATGAAAAATTGTGGAATGAGACATACATCATTACCGTATGTACACGTATGATTACATGAATGATATGAATCTATATCGTGCACAACCATAGAAATGAAACGATGTACCCCATTTGTGTACAATGAATCAAAATGCAGTCTAAAAAATGAAAAAGCATATTTGTTTTTAATTGTAGATGGACACAATCACTTTATTTTTATGTGGTGCTGAGGATCAAACCCAGTGCCCCTCTTGGCTCTATCACTGAGCTATAACCCCAGCCTCTAAGTTTTTGAAACCTTAATCCAGCATTTTACCCCTTCTGTCTTTTTGAATTAAGTTGTTGGGGGATTAAAAACTTTCAAAGGCATCTTTTTAAAATATTTTTTGAGGTGGTGGGGATTGAACCCAGGGCCCAGGGCCTTGGACAGGCAAGGCAAGCATTCTATCAACTGAGCTGTATCCCCAGCCCCCAGTTTTATTTTTATAACTCAAAGGCATCTTACTGGCTTGTTTCTTCATGTATTTGAGGTTCTATTTTTTTTGTATGTCTGTTGTGATTAATTCCTTACCCAGGCAGCCTGTGGGCAATTCAGATTATGCTGTACCCCTTATTCCAAGAGCCTCAGTCAATTTTTTGGGGTGTGTGCATGTGGGAAGTGACTATGTTGCATCATAAGATCCTCCAGGCACTTCTAGGCATGGAGGAGTTGGCCAGGATTCCTTGTACTGGACTGTGCTGCTTTTTACCCACACTGAACCCATGATACTTCTATTCCCTGTGGGACTTTCTCATTTTCACAAAGTTTCTACTGCCAAATTCTGAAACAAGAAAACTGCCTTTCTGTGCTCTACAAGACCAGTAGACTTGCCTCCTGTTGCCCCCCAGAACTTACTATGGGTCTATGCCACAGTCTCTAGAATCAAGCCTTGGGTATCAACCAAGAGAAGCAAGAATGAGAAGCAAAGTAGGGGACTTTTGGCTCTTGGATGCACAAAAAGAAAACACACCAAGAAGACAAAAGGAAAAAAATAAAATTAAAAAATTATAAATGAAAAAAATAAACTGCAGGGATTTCTGATTTCCTGTAAGGCCCTTTTTAAGCTGATGCTGCTTCTCCACTTTCACTAAATCAGGGAAGTCCTGGGACTCTCCTGCACTGGCTTATCTCGCAGTGTATGAGCCTCTTTTCTGCTCAGATTGTGGTTTTGCTCAACAATGGAGCTCGTTTTTCTTAAACTTACTGGGGAGGGAGCTTTCCCCCACCCCCAACTAAGGCACCCCATGCCCAGTGCTGGCAGTCTTTCCACCCCCCCCCTTCTTCTTCTTCTCTCTCTCTCTCTTTTTTTTTTTTTTTTTACTATTATGAAAACTGATATTTTCAAATTTCACTTGGTTGCTGACTTTCTGAATTGCATTCCATTTCTTTTCCTAGCACTTCTGTTTTGATTCAGTTTTGGGGAATAGCTACTATATGGTTAATGCCATTAATTTGCTATTTTCCTTCTGTTTGATTTGTTCTTCAAGAAGAACATATTAGTTTTTTGTCTTGATTTGGTCTTCAAGAAAGATCTTTTTTCCTCTTGGTTTTTTTCTTTCCCCAGCCTTAGGTAGTTTCTTGAGACCTATTTCCTGAGCTGTACTTAGCTAAATATTCAAGGAAGATCTTTCTGAAGGTCTCTAGAGTTCTTTTCTATGTCACTTTTTCTTCTTTTTTACTTTGCCATGTGAACCTGTTACCCTTGGCCAAACTAGACTTAGTTTTCTCTCAATGAAGTCAACCTGCTAAATTCCATCTGGCATCCCCATCCCTGTGCCTGGAAACTCTATAGGTAAGCAGAGAAATCATAAGGCTCAAAATACATTTTTTGTCTCTTTAAGGAATTACCATTATTCCTTACATTATAAGCAATGTCTAAACTGTACTTACATGAATTTTGTCTATGCCTCTTAATTGTTTATGTGGAAGGATAGATTTGGCCCCTGTTTTTTCATTATGACTGGGGTAGAAGCTCTCATGTAATGAATGTACATCTTTATGAAAAGAGACACAATAAATAAATATAGAGACATAGATCTTTTGGTATAGAATATGTAAGTAAATTTGTTCTAATAGATTTTCTGATTATCCTTCCTTCCATCTTCATTTTTTTTCTTTCTTCCCCCTTAAAATGTTACTAATTATTTCCATCATTGATTGTCTTTTTAATCTTATCTGTGGTGCTTTATCAATGCAAAAATTTTGTATTTTTATGTAGTAAAGTATATCAATCTATTTATTTACTACCTGTGGGATTTAAATGATTGCTTACCAAGGCTCTGAATATACCAAGATTTTCAGTGTATTTACTTACTTACTCATTTTTTGTTAAAGGTATGATTTAATTTATTACATTAAAGTCATTTGCTCATTTTGTACTTACTGTAGGAAAAAAGTATTGAATCAGTTACATCTTAAATGTGTTTGACTTCTCAATGCTTGTTTTACTTTTTGGGAAAGAAACTTCTTTTCAATTTTTTGCTATCATTCTTTTTTCTAACTTTTTAAACATCTGTGGTATATAATTCAATTTACATGAACTAAAATAAGACTTTTCAACTCTTAATGTAAAAAATAAGGGTAACTAAAAAGCAGAGAATTAGTTGCTAAACAAGTTGGTTATGTTTTACACTTTAATATTCATGCTAATTAAAATGTTAGAGTCCTTGACTTTTATTATGTTAGACTTGGTAGACCTGGAGTTGATTGTTATTGCCAACATGAAAGTGGTGCAGCTGTCTTGCAGCTACAATTCTTGATCAATGAGGTAAGAATTTTTTTTTAATTATTTAAACATACACACACTATTTGACACATACATACAGATTTTTGACTATTACACACATGCACACACACACACACATGCACGCACACACAGAATGTTACAAATTGAGTATTCCTTATCTGAAATACTTTGGACTAGAAGTATTTTGGATTTCATGTTTTATGTCCAGATTTTGGAATGTTACCATGTATACATAATGAGAGACATCTTAGGGATGGGACCTAAATATAAGCATGAAATTTAAAAATACTTCACACCTTACACATAATGTTCAAAGGTAATTTTACACAATGTTTTCAGTATACTTGTTTTGACTACAACCTATCACATGAGGTCAAATGTGGAATTTTCCACTTGTAGTATCTTGTTGATACTCAAAAAATTTCAGATTTTATACCATATGAGGTTTTGGATTTGGGGATTGGGATGTTCAATCTATAGTAGACATAGTATTTCAAATATGATTCTAAGTACTATATATTTATGCAGTATTATTTATAGTTACATTTTTCATAAAAGGCCATACTCCTATAGTTGCCAATTTATTAAAATTTAAAGGATTCTACCTCATGTATAACTAAAAAGAATCAATTAAAATGTAAAAAAATTAAAGGACAAATATTTTATGTAAAATACCCTTTATTGTGATTTTGTAGCATACATAATTTATACTAATTATTTAAATGGTCTTTTAAAAAAACTAAGGCCGTTCAATCATTTAACTGGCCATTAAACTTTCCATCTGTTCACTCTCTTCCCACCACCTTAAATGAAATAAAGCTTGTTTATTTACTTGTGTGCCCTTTTTCTATATATACATATCTCTTTCATCTGTATATATATTATTATTTCCATATGAATTTGTTGATTTAGGTCTTCATTTTTATTTATTTATGTATGCATATCTATTATGGTAACATACCTATCCCTATTTTTATAGCACTGCAATGATGAGACACTTTCTAGAAAAAAACTGTGTTTATCAAACTCAGAAAAGTTACAGATCTTCCATGTGTTGAAGGCTACTTACAGTCTACTCGACTCAGATGTTTTACAGCAAATACTAAAGTTTTGTATAGCTGCTTTATGTTACATGAGCCAGCCAGTGCAAAAATACTTAAAAAGTTTGTACCATACCAAAATCAAACACTTCAAAGATTAAACTCAGTGCCTTGGAAAAAGTTGGTTGTTTTCTCCTAGAATAATACCCTTTTATTCAGTTTCTGCATATATTTGCATATGTCAATATCTATATCAGTATTCGTGTGTCATTCTAACAATTTATAATTGTACACATAGGTAAAATGTCTCATAGAATTTTATGTAAGAAACACATGACCTAGATGCCCTTCAATTGATGAATGGATAAAGAAACTGTGGTATATATATACAATGGAATATTACTCAGTCATAAAGAATAATAAAATTATGGCATTTGCAGGCAAATGGATGAAATTGAAGAATATCATGCTAAGTGAGATAAGCCAATCTCAAAAAACCAAAGGACAAATGATATCACTGATAAGCAGATGATGATACATAATGGGGGGTGGGAGGGGGGCAAGAATGGAGGAAGAAGGGACTGTATAGAGGGAAAAAAGGGGTGGGAGGGATGGGGGGAAGGAAAAAATAACAGAATGAATCAAACGCCATTACCCTACATAAATGTATGAATACACAAATGGTACACCTCTACTTCATGTATAACCAGAGAAACGAGTTG
>JAHUXG010003035.1:0-72349 GCA_020740815.1 Sciurus niger
CTTTAATCTCTACAACATTCTCTACTGTACTTTGCAGAAATTGGAATCTCCTTTTCTCTTCTCCACCTGAGATATCCTCAGGCTCCTGATTCTGCAAAGTAAACCAGGAAGCAGTTCCATTTAACTGAGAAGCTTTAGGTTATGGATTCCATAGATCCAGACTCAGTTCTTAAAGTAACTGCTGTGGAATCATCTGCACATACACAAGAAACTTGTATACACTTAGTTATTTAGAGTTCACAGCATTGTGCAATGGCTTTCCTGGAATCTATAAGAAACTACACTAAAAAGTGTCTGCTATCTTCTGGACACAGAGAGTCCTCAATGTCCTGCAGGGATTCTGTGAAATGCCCCTCCTTTCATGTGTGTCCACAGCAGTTCTACTAAGGAAGGGAGGGAGAGTTCACTGACAAAGAAGTAACTGATTTCAGGGGCGATTTAAATGATGTATACTTTCAGCTGTTCAGAAGGGTGTAAAAGTTGGAGAGTCATATTTTATAAAGGACAAAAAAGTCCAGGACACCTAGTGAATATTTGTTTCTGTTTCTAAGTTATTGATTTCCATGAGATTCCACAATGTTGAATCACCACTAGTAGAAAATTGTGAGTAGGTAGATAGATATTTTCAAGCCCAAATGGAAACTAATTGTGAGAACATATATTTTGAATTATGTTTTGCACTGAGGTTGGGTTTATTGCACTTTAAATTACAACTTCACTGGATAAACCTTTAGTTTATCTTAGTCTAATTCTAGCACTTCCCATAGAAGAGATGTCCATAAGTTTGGTGGATATAACACTGGAGTTTATACTTTGTAAGTGGAACTACACTCATTGTCCTCAAATTGAACTTCAAATCTATTTTTGAAACAAAGTTCTCTCCTCCCACATGATAAATAAAAATGGCCAATACATAGGCTCAGTACCTTCTATTATCTCAGCCCATTCACTCACTCACTGCCTTGATTAGCAGTGTGTCCTAAGTTCATAAATAAAGGCATCTTTCTGAGTTAAGTGCTTGGATCTTTTTTCAAATGAATGTTTTTCTATCACTCCTCTCCCAATCCATATCTTAGAGTCCTCCAAAGAGACTCAGGAGCAGCCGGGGGTCCAGTCCCCTGTGAGCTGAGGCTAATGATTTTCTTCCATTCCTGAGGGCGATGCTGAGACCTGGGCAAGAGCAGCAGCCTCAGGAATGACACACGATGGCCTCAGGCCCAGGCTGAGGAGTGAGTGCCAGGAAGGTTCTTAGATGTTTTCAGGCATGTGAAGGGCTGCTGTGGCTTGGAAGGAAAGAAGTCTTCACTCAGATTGCCTCAGCATTTCTCAGTGCCTCGTATTTTCTTAAGTCTGCATTTCACATGTTCTTATTCATTATATGCACAGGAAGGGCACACAGTAATGTGTCTGAATATATTAATTTCTTTTCCATTTACTTTATAATGGCAAAAAGCACAATGAAATGAGTCTACATTTATAGAACCATGAACTAAAACTCTGTCACCTATGTTATATTAATAACATTATTTTAGATGTTATGTGTGCTCAAATTGTTTCCTTTATTGTGGACACTACCATTAAATTATGAAAGGTTTTTCATTATATAGGTATTGAAAACTTTTATTGCACACTTTTGTGAAATATTGACAAAATATTCAGTTTAATGTTATATTGTGTGTTAGTAATTTACACATCCAAATTTCTTAAATTTTTTTATTTTGATTTTCATTGACACCTTCTAATTATACATAATAAATTGTTGCATTGTATAAATTCATATAATATAATAATATCTTTTGGTTAGTTTTGATCCCCGGGACATCCCCTTTTTCTCCTCTCCATTGTCCCCTGAACTTCATTCTCTAATCTACCAGTCTTCCTTTTGGTTTCATGAGATCCTTTTATTCTGCTGAAAAATGTGTCTATGTTTAAACTTGAAAAATCTGTTGTCCAAGAACAATATTTTAATCACCAATCACCAATGAAAAGTCACATTAAATACAATTCAAAGCTATTACGTATGGACTTCAAGGTAAACACTCATGATTATTAGTCAGGAAATTCCAGTTGGCAGGATGCACTGTGAAAGAGTAGCTGACCTCAACTGCTATGCTCAGTTCCTGGGTAGAATGATCCAAACCTACAGAGCCCCACACTGGCAATTTCCCCTGTATGCAGACAACACACCTGTAATTCTTCAACTCGAGTGTTTTGTTATTTCCTCTTTAGAGTGGAGACTTTCCTTGCTGGTCTTGAAAGGAATCAAGAAAACCTTTTGCCATAGTGGTATCAGGACATCTTGCATTTCTTGCAATGGTGCGAGCATGTGTTACTCAGACACTTGGACTAGTTTTGGTTTTCTTTTTCTCTGTTTCACACTCAGTTGAATGACCAGAACTGAGTGTTAAATTCAGCCAAATGCTTTCAAAAAACTCAAGGTTAGTGCTTTTATTTACATACATAGCCATCTTTTATTTCTGTACTCACACTTTGAAGTTTCCAGACACATTTTGATCTCTGCCTCACCTTTTCATATTCATACATGTAATAGATTCAATTGTTCAATTTAATTCTAGCCTTCACAAGTAAGAGAGAACATTTGACCCTTGACTTTCTAAGTCTTGCATATTTCCCTTAGCATGATGATCTCCAGTTCCATCCCCTTCCCAATAAATGCTGCAATTTCATTATTTTTTAATGGTATTCTACTGACTTATATATTCTTTATCCATTATTGTTTGACAGGCCATCTGGTCTGCTTTCATTACTTGCCCACTGTGAATTGTGTGGCTATAAACATTGTTGTGTCTATATCACTATAGAATGCTCATTTTACATCTTTAAGGTAAATGCCAAGGTGTGGGAGATCTGGGTCACATGGAGGTTCCATTTGTAGTCTTGAGAAATCTCTGTACTGTTTTCCAAAGCGACTCTACTAACATGAAGTTCCAACAATGTATGAGTGGATTTTTATCCCAGAAATTATTTTTTGTATTGATTTGCCATTCTAATTGGAATAATATGATAATTCTATGTAGTTTCAGTTTGTATTTCCCTGATTGCTAGGTATGCTGAACAGTTTTTCATATTTTTAAGAAATCATTCCAATATCCCAAATAAAAACCCTGGGTCATTTTGAAGCAAAAGACAAAGGATTTATTCTGACCAGGATGAGGGGAGCAGAAAACAGACAGTTGTGCAGCTCTCAACACCCACATGGGGGTTGACTGACACTTAGAAGCTGGAAAACCACAAAGAAAGGGGGAGAGATGGTGGCAGTCACAACCACAGGGTACATAACACATATTCTCAGAAACCATCAGTACATGTGCAGAACGGCAAGCTTACAATTTACAAGTGAAGAATTTTGTGGTCAGGGTGAATGTTGGGAAGGGTGGATGTGTTAGCTGCTTGGCACGAGTGGGCTCATATAGAAAAAGGGTGTAGGACTTTGTACAGGGTGAGATGTCTGAGCAAAATGGAGTTAGCTTAGCTTAATTTTAAATCAGCTCATAACAGTATGTTTTATGATCATTTGTATTTCTTCTTTTAAGAATTGTATATTTAGTTCTTTGTCCATTTATTTATTGAATTATTTGTGTGGAGTTGTTAAATTTTTGATTTCTTTATACATTCTGGATCCTAATGCTCAGTTTGAGGAGCAGATGGCAAAGATCTTCTCTCATTCTCATTGCACAGACTCTCTTCATGATCTTAATAGTTTCCTTTGCTGTTCACAAGCTTTTGGATTTGATGCCATTCCACTTACTGACTCTTGGTTAGATTTCTTAAGATTTAAGATTCTTCTTAAGAAAATCAGTGCCTGTACCAGTATGTTGGAGTGTTCGCCCTCATAAATTCTAGCAGTTGCCAAGTGTCTGGACTAATTCCTAGAGCTTCTATTCACTTTGAATTGATTTTTGTTCATCTAGAGATACAGGTATTTATATTCTACTTATAAATATTCAGTTTTCCCAGAACCATTTGCTAAAACTTTGGGCTTTTATGCAACATGGCTTTGCCATCTTGGTCAACTAGCAGATGGACATATCTATGTAGGTTTGTCTCTGTGTCTTTTATTATATTTATTTGATCTTCATGTCTGTGTTGGTGCCCAAACCATGCTGTGACTCTAGCTGTGTAGTACAATTTGAGATCCAGCATTCAGATACCTCCAGAATAGCTTTCTTTTCTTCAGGATTGTGTTGGCCTTTGTAGAATATTTATTCTTCCACATTAATTTTAGCGCTGGTTTTCTAGTTTTGTGAGAAAGGTCATTAGTATTTTGATGGGGATTGCACTGAATCTGTGTAATCCTTTTAGCATATGAACATATTGACAATATGAATGCTATCTATTCCAGAAGATGGGAGGTTCATCAATATTCTAAATTCTTCAATTTATTTTCCAGTGTTCTATAAATGAGAAAAAGTAAAAACATACCCACTGAAACCTGGAACAAGGTAGGGATGCCCTCTTTCACCATTTCTTTTCAACATCATTCTTGAACCTCTACCCAGAGCAATTAGAGAGAACAAAGAAATGGAAGGGATATGAATAGGAAAAGAACTCAATGTATCTGTATTTGCCAGTGGCATGATTCTGTATTTAGAGGAGTCAAAAAATTCCACCAGAAAACGTCTAGAACTCATAAATAAATTCAGTAAAGTAGCAGGATATTAAATCAATGCTCACAAATCAAATGCATTTTTATTCATAAGTGATGAATCCTCTGAAAGAGAAATTAGAAAAACTACCCCATTCACAA
Source organism: Sciurus niger (assembly GCA_020740815.1). Classification (NCBI taxonomy): domain Eukaryota; kingdom Metazoa; phylum Chordata; class Mammalia; order Rodentia; family Sciuridae; genus Sciurus; species Sciurus niger. The sequence continues at coordinate 4,769 of JAHUXG010003035.1, forward strand.
TAACTTCAGTAAAATAAAATACTTGGGAATCTATCTAACAAAAGAGGTAAAAAAAAAACCTCTACAATGAGAACTACAGAACACTAAAGAAAGAAATAAAATAAAACCTTGGAAGAGGGAAAGCTCTCCCATGTCCTTGGATAGGCAGAATTAATATTGTCAAAATGGCCACACTACCAAAAGCACTATACAAATTCAAGGAATTCCAATTAAACTCCCAATGACATACCTCATAGAAATGGAGCAAGTAATCATAGAATTCATTTGAAAGAATAAGAGACCCAGAATAGCTGAAGCAATCCTTAACACGAAGAGCAAAGCAGGGGGTTTCACAATACCAGAACTTCAACTATACTACAGAGAAATACTAACAAAAATGCATGGTATTAGCACCAAAGTAGACAGGTAGATCAATGGTACAGAATACAGGACACAGAGACAAATCCACATAAATACAGTTTTCTCATACTAGACAAAGGTCCAAAAACATACAATGGAGAAAAGATAGTCTCTTCATTAAATGGTGCTGGGAAAACTGAAAATCCACATGCAGCAAAATGAAACTAAACCCTATCTCTCACCCTGCACAAATATCAACTCAATATGGATCAAAGACCTAGGAATTAGACCAGAGATCCTACACCTAATAGAAGAAAAAGAAGAGCAAATTGTCCTCATGTCAGCTTCAGACCGGACTTCCTTAACATGACTCCCAAAGCAGACTAAGTAAAAGAAGAAATTAAAAATTGGGACAGATTCAAACTAAAAAAAGTTTTTACTCATCAAAGGAAACAATAAACACTGTGAAGTGAGAACCCACAGAGTAGGAGAAAATCTTTTCCACACACACTTCAGATAGAGCACTAATAGATGACCTTCTGAGTTGGCTTTTTGGATTGGCTTATTTCACTTAGCATGATATCTCCAGCTCTGTCCATTTTCCTGCAAATGCCATAATTTTATTCTTCTTTATGACTGAGTAATATTCCATTGTGTATATATACCACAGTTTCATTATCCATTCACCAATTGAAGGACTCTAAGTTGGATCCACAATCTAGGTATTGTGAATTGAACTGCTATAAACATTGGTGTGGCTGCATCAATGTAGTATGCTGATTTTAAGTCTTTTGGGTAAAAACTGAGGAGTGGGATACTGTGTCAAATTGTTTGTTCACTCTAACTTTTCTAAGGAATTTGAATACTGCTTTCCAGGGTGACTGCACATATTTGCAACTCCAAAAGCAATGTATGATTTGAACACTTACATATCTTCTTCTGTGAAGTGTCTGCCCAGTTCCTTAGCCCATTCATTGATTGGGTTATTTGTATTTTTGGTGAAAAGTTTTTTTGAACTTCTTTATAAATTAGTGCTCTTTCTGAAGCACATGTGGGAAAGATTTTCTCCCACTCTGTAGGCTCTCTTTTCATATTATTGATTACTTCCTTTGCTTAGAGAAAAACTTTTCCATTTAAATCCATCCCATTTTTTGATTCCTACTTTCATTTCTTGTGCTCTAGGATTCTGTTAAGAAAGTCTGGTCCTAAGACAACATGATGGAGATTTGGGCCTACTTTCTTCTATTTGGTGCAGGTTCTCTGGTCTAATTTCTAGGTCATTGATCCATTTTGAGTTGAGTTTTGTGTCAGGAGAGACATAGGTGTTTAATTTCATTATATTGCATGTGAATTTCCAGTGTTTCCAGCATCATTTGAGGAAGAGGCTATCTTTTCTCCATTGTATGTTTTTGGAAGCTTTGTCTAGGGTGAGATAACTGTATTTATGTGGGTTTGTCTCTGTGTCTTCTATTCTGTATCATTGGCCTACCTGTCTGGTTTGGTGCCAATCCCATGCCATTTTTTTTTCCTAGTGCTCTGTAGTATAGTTTAAGGTATATTGGTTCATATCTGGAATTCAATAAATGTAATTCATCACATCAATAGACTTAAAATGAAGAAACATATGATAATTTCAAAAGATGCAGAAAAAGCATTTGATAAAATACAGCACACCTTCATGCTCAAAACACTATAAAAAGTAGAAATAATAGCATACCTCAACAATGTAAGGCTATGTTTGCTAAGCCCATGGCAAACATCATTCTAAATGCTAAAAAACTGAAAGCATTCCCCCTAAAACCTGGAACAAGACAAGGATGCCCTCTTTCACCACTTCTATTCAGCATCTTCATTGAAACACTAGCCAGAGCAATTAGACAGACCAAAGAAATTACAGGGATAGAAATAGGAAAAGAAGAACTCAAGTTATCACTATTTGCTGAGGTAATGATTCTATATTTAGGAGATCCAAAAAATTCCAACAGAAAACTTCTAGAACTAATAAACAAATTTAGCAAAGTAGCAGGATATAAAATCAACATTCATGAACAAATGCATTTTTACTCATAAATCCTATTTCATGGATCCTCTGAAAGAGAAATTAGGAAAACTACTTCATTCACAGTAGCCTCAAAACACAAAATACTTGGGAGTCAACCTAACAGAAGAGGTGAAAGACCTCTACAGTAAAAACTACAGAAAGAAATAAATTAAAGAAAACTTTAGAAGATGAAACGATCTCCCATGCTCTTGGTGGGTTAGAATTAATATTGTCAAAATAGCCATACTACCAAAAATGCTATACAAATTCATTGCAATCCCAATGTAAATCCCAATGATGTACCTTGTAGAAAGAGAGAAAACAATCACGAAATTCATTTAGAAAAATAAGAGATCCAGAACTTATATTGCATCTTTATTTTCACTTTTCCTCTTTTTTGAAAATTTCTCCACTGACTTCTTCGATGACTCTTTTCTCATTCAAAACTGCACAATTTAATCTCCAGGAATTAGAATGTTTTATGCTTCTATCTTTCTGTTGATATCAAATTTCATCACATATGATCTGGTATGATGCAAGTATTATTTGTATTATTTTTTTTATTTAGAAAGACTTGATTTATGCCCTATATCAGGATCTAGTTTTGAGTTGGTTCCATGTGCCACTGAGAAGAATGCAAATTATTTTCAAAGAATGAATTATTCTACAGGTGTTTGTTAGGTTTCTTTGACTAATAGTATTTTTTAGTTTGAAGAGTCATTATTTAGTTGAACCATCTATTGGTCCCAGTATTGTATTACTGTGGTCTATGTGGTTCCTCATATTGAAAAGGGTGTGTTTTATGTACACACATAAAACATTTGTGTACATAAAATGCTGCAACATTTTGTGATCAATATTAACTATCATAATCTTTTTTTGGATGATTTCCTTAATCAGTAAAAAAAGTTTTCTGTGGCAGTTTTGGAAGAAGTTTCATCTGAATAATTTTGTCTTAAAATGTACTTTGATATGAGTAATAATGCCTACATACCTTTCTTTCTGTTCCCTTAGCAGAGATTTTCCACATTTTCTCCTTCACTTTATGGGTGTCTTGGCCTTTAAGGCACATCTTTGTACATGACACATTGATGTTTTTTCTTTCTAAAGCCACTATGCCAATCTACGTCTTCAATTGGAACATTTACACCATTTATATTCAGATTATTATAGAGAGATGATTTTTATTTCCTGCCAGTTTAATTGAATTCTAATGCTTAATTCAGATTTGATTCTTCTTTACTTGATATTCTTATGGTAGGATTGACCCTCTAATTTTTATTTTTTATTCCTTCAGCATGAAACATATGAATATACCACTTTGTAATGCAGCCTTAGCAGTTGTGGATAATTTTTATTTCTTTTTCACATGGAAAATTTTTATTTTACCTTCAAGTCTGATGAGTAACTTTTCTGGATATAGCAGTCTTGGTGGGCAGCTGTTTTCATTCAGAGTTATACCAAGACTACTTGGATTTCATGTCTAGTCTGTAAAATCAGTAAAAAATTCTAATTGACTTGTCTCTAAATGTAACCTGCAGTTTTTCTCTTACAGCTCTTAAAACTCTAACCTTATTCTATCTATTAGGCATTTTTACTGTGGAGAGGAGCTTTTCGATGTTGCTTATTCAGGGTTCTCAATCCATCTTATACTTCAATTTCAATCTCATTCCTAAAATTAGGAATTTTCCTGATATTATTTATTGAAAAGCTGAGTATTCCCTTAGTTGTCTTTTTTTCTTAAAGATTCTAAAAAATATTATTTGTGTTGGATCTTTTTAGCTATTCTACATAATAGAAATCATTTTAACATAATTATATAACCATAGGACATGATTGGTTCTAACCCTAACCCCACTACTTCCCCTTCCTATCCACTCTTCTGACACTCTGTTCCTTTCCCTCTACTACACTGATCTTTGTGGTACTTAATTATGGTTTTGAAAAATTACTGTTTTGTGGATGTACATGATGATGAGATTTACTATGGCATATTCATATATGTACATCTTAATGGAATAAAATTCAAAATCAATGATAAGTTAAAAGACAGAATCTACTGTAAGACCTGGAGATTAAATAACATGTTTTCAAATGATAAATGGATAGAAGAAGAAATTGGGGCAGAAATTAAAGAATATGGAGAAGTAAAGAAGAATAGTTATATGATTTATCAAAACCTCTGGGACAGTATGAAGACAGTTTTAAAAGGAATATTTATGGCATGAGCTTATACATTAAAATAATGAAAAGATACCAAATAAATAATCTAACTTTTCATAGCAGGGACATAGAAAGAAAACAGTACTAAATTCACTAGAAGACAGGAAATAATTAAAAGGAGAGCCCATATTAATGAAATTGAAATTCAAAAATCAAGAAGAAAACTAGAAAAGATTGATGATACAAAAAAATTTGCTTTTTCAGAGGTTAAGCAAAATCTCTACCACCTTAGCCAAACTAATCAGAGGCAGGAGGGTAAAACTCAATTGTCAAAATCTGACACAAAAAGGTAATATTACACAGACACTACTGTAACCCAAAGGATCATCAAAAACTATTTTGAAAACATTCTAATAAGCTACATAAACTTGAAGATGTAAAATTTCCTGGAAATATTTGAACAACTCAAATTGAGCCATGAAAATAGAGAAAACCTAAATAGACCAATAGCAAATAATGAAATTGAAGTGGAGATTAATAGCATTTTTAAAAGAAAACTGCAGGACCAGATGAATGTTCACACTAAGTCCACTGGACCTTAAAGATGAAATAATACCAGTCCTCCTCAAATTATTCCACATATTGGAAGAGAGGGAACACTTCCAGATTTACTCTATGGAGCCAAGATAATACTAATATCAAAACTAGTCTAAGACACATCAAGAAAAGAAAACTTTAGAGAAATGTTTTTGGTAAATATAAAAGCAAAATCCTTAATAAACTATGAATAAATCACATGCAAAAACACATTAAGAAGATAGCACACTTTGACCAAGTAAGTTTCAAAACATAAATCAATACACATGATCCACCACAAATGTCAAGTAAAGGAAAATCAATACATAATCACCTCAATGAATGCAGAAATAGCATTTAACAAATCCAGTGTTTATTCATTTAGAAACTGTGGGATAAACTACCTCAACAGTGAAAGGAATACAAGAAATTTACTCCACAATGTACAGGTGATAAATGAAAAACCTGATGACAACATCACACTGAATGGAAGATTCAAAGTTTTTCTCTAAAGTCAAAAAAATAAGAAGAATGTCCACCCTCAAAATTGGTATTCAATGTAATTCATGACACTATTTCAATAAACATGAGACAGGACAAGAAAACAGTGTATTCAAACAGGAAAGAAAGAATTCATATTACCAGTTGCTGATGACATGATCCTATATCTAGAAGACTCTTCAAACTCTACCCAAATATTTATAACACTGATAAATAAATTCTGCCAGGTAGTCAGACACAAGATCGACATGCATCAACAATTGCCTTCCTATAGTCTCATAATGAATCTACTGAGAAGGAAATGAGGCAAACTATCCCATTCACAGTAACTTCACAAATGAATACTTGGGAATAAGTCTAACCAAGAGGCTGAAGTACCTCTACAATGAAAACTACACTACACTAAAGAAAGACACTGAAGAAGACCTTAAGATGGAAAGACTACCCTTCCAGGATAGGTAGAATTAATAAGGTCAAAATGGCCATACTTCCAAGAGCATGAACCAGATTCAATGGAACCCTCAACAAAATAACAATGGCATTTTTCACAGAACTAGAAAAAGTAATCCTAAAACTCTTCTGTAAGTATAAAAATCCCAGAGTAGGAAAAGCAATTCTGAGGAAAAATGGTGGTGCAGGTAGCTTACAATATTATATTTTAAATTATACTAGAGAACTATACAGAATCAGCATGATATTGTCATTAAAACACACATGAGGACAAATTGAATAGAATAGAAGACACAAAAAAAATTATGTAGATAGTCTTCAGATACTTGACAATTGTGCCAAAAGCATGTTGGAGAAAAGACAGCCTCTTTATCAAATGAGGTTGGGAAAACTGGATAATCCATGGGCAGATGAATGAGATTCAATTCCTGCCTCTCACTCAGTGCCAAAATCAACTCAAAGAGGATTAAATACCAAAGAATTAGACAAGAATATTTGCAATACTGGAAGAAAACATAGACTCAACACTCCAATGTATCACCAAAGGTATTCACTTTCTTAACAATAATATTAAAGATCAAGAAATAAAAGCAAAAACCCATCACTGGGACAGCATCAAATAAAGAAGTTCTGCACTTCAATAAAAATTGTATTGAGTGAGCCTCCAGCAAGGGAAAATATCACTGTTCTCCTGATTAATACCCAGAGTGTTTAAAGAAATCAAAATACCACCACAAAATAAATAGCCAAATGCCTAAATGGGCAAAAGAACTAAACAGACACTTCTCATAAGAAGGAATAGAAATGACCAACAAATACATTAAAAAAAAATTCCTTCTCCACAAGAAACTAGAAAATTCAAATCAAAACTAAATTGAGGAGCTGACATTGTAGCTCAGTGGTAAAGTGCTTGCCTAGAACATGTGAGGCACTGGGTTAAATTCTCAGCACCAAATAAATAAATAAATGCATTGTGTCCATCTATAACTAAAAATAAAAAATTTTAAAAATAAAAATATTTTTTAAAAACTACATTGAGAATTTATTTCACTTCTGTCAGAAAGGCAAATATTAAGAAGATAAATAATAATAAATTCTGGTGAGGATATGGGGAAAATACACTTGCACATTGTTAATGGGACTGCAAATTAAAGTATCCAGTTTAAAAGCAGTGCACAAATTCATTAAAAGACTGCAGTTGAACAAAAATGGAACTCAGCCATCCCACTCCTTGGTATTTTTGGGCTGCAGAAAAATATCAACCTTCTATATTGGTACAGTGACAACAATGATTCTGAGAAAGAAGTTCACAATAACCATATCGTGAAACTAGCTCAGATTATTGTCAACAGATGAGTATATAAAGAAAATGTGCAGTATATACACTAGGGAGTTTTATTCAACCACAAAGAAGAATGAAGTAATGGTTTTGCAGAAATGGACAGAGCTGGAGAACATCATGCTGAGTGAAAAAGACAGACTCAGAATGTCAGAGGTTGAATGTTTTCCTTTACATACGATGAGACAAGGTCACAGGTAAATGCCACAAATAACATGAAATGTATCCTTCCTTGATGTACAAATCTCTGGGTTGATAAAATAGTAAGAGATCCTCATGTCTACTGTTGCTACCAGTGCAACAGACACTTTACATACCTCTGCATGCATACTTGCACTTACTTCACAATTGTCCCTCCAAGTAGTCTTGTTTTCAAGATTTGACAACAGTCAGGTTTGGTGGCACATGCCTGTAAAGTCAGCAGCTTAAGTGACTGAGGCAGCAGGATCACAAATTAAAAGTCAACCTCAGCAATTTAGCAAGGACCTGTCACAAAGTAAAACACAGAAAAAGTTCTGGGAATTTGGTTCAGTGTTTAAGCATCCGTCAGTTCACTCTTTGGTACCAAAAGAACAACAACTACAAAATATTTGACAGCAGAGTAATGTCTAAAGGGATTTTCCCAGTTCTATCTCCTAGTCAGTGTTGGAGCTGACTGTTAGAGTCCAATCTGCACCCAAATCCTCATTTTACCACAAAATCTCAAAGTCAACTTTTCACTTAAGGAGAATTGCTGATTTCATTAACATATTCACAAATCAATTTATATCTTTCCTCATATAGAAGAAAGTATTTGTCATAGCCTTGTTTAATTTAGTCACAATTGCCAATAATTGGCTTTAGAAACTGACTAGACTGTAGAAGGTAATTTCTTCTGCTACTTCCATTGATATTACACAGTTGAACAGTGCATCTTGTTGATCCTGAGATTCTAACATACAAATTAGGAGGATTTCACTAGACATTACCTAACACCCCTACAGCTCTTCTTTCTATTCTGGAATTCTTTCTTGGTGCCTTTGTCTTCTCAGTTCAGGGGAGCTTGTTGAGATCCAGGGCTGCTGCTCAGTGGCAGGACCTAATGGATTAGCCTGGCAGAGTATGGGCATGGCTTGAGGTTTAAACATTTAAAGAATTCAATGGACTATAATAATGGTATCTTATAGTTTAAAATCACTTCTCTCAAAACACAGTCTCAGGGTCTGGGGAGACAGCTCAGTCGGTAGAGTGCTTGCCTTGTAAGCACAAGGCCCTGGGTTCGATCCCCAGCACCCAAAAAAAAACCAAATCCATTCAAAACACAGTCTCAGAAATTTAGATAAAGTAAGTCAAAACAATATTATCGAACTAAGTTGACATGTCACCTTTATCTAAGACAATATTTTGGAGAAGAGGTTTCCTTGTCGTAAGGAAATATTTATTTTCCTTACAGAATTCACCAAACCATAGCAAATTGTAAAATATAAGAGCAAATTTAAAGGCAAAACATGTTGATGTTAACCTGTTAACATTCCAGAATCTGCCACTCTTCAGGAGTGTAATCTTAATTCAGACAATGAGATTTTCTGGGCTTCAGTCTTCTCCATTTAAATCATGAGAGGAAGAGAGGAGAGTGAAACTTACTCAGAAGCAAAATGTACTCAGGACTATATGTGCTAAACTCAGCTCACTGAATTCTTCACAACTCTTGTGTGAGGTTTTGGGAGTGAGCTATCTGTGATTCACACAAACAAATAATTCACTTATTGGTCCATGGGCTGATTGCCAATGACACTTTTTAAAGGAACATTAATTTTCATTGTATTACTGTTATTGCTTTGTGCACTCCATGGTTGTATAAATAAGTCAAATTAAACTCTACATGTATAACTAAAAAGAACAAATGAAAAAAAAAACACGGAGGTTAAAGCTACTTTGCACATTATTTGATCTGTCACTTTTATCATGGGGTAACCATGAGTGCTGAGTTGAGGAGGGGTGTAGCAGAACCCTGGCTTTCTCAGCATCTAAGACTGATGCACAGTACAGAGGAAAGCTCCTGCCTGGTGTCAGCAGGAAGGAAGACTCCAGCTACCTCACTGGGTTTGATACATGTGGTACTAGAGTTCATATATTAAGTCCTTAGCTCTGTCTATGACTTGATGAGATGGTTACCAGAGGGAACTGGGGCAGGAACAATCAATTCAGGTCTTAAAATCAATTCAATGAAAGCTAAACTGTTGGAGGAAAAAAGTTATTTCTAAATAAACACTAAGAAATATGACTTCTTTTTATTTTCCTTTTCATTTCAGGTTTAGTTCTTAGTTTTTTGTTTACATTTCAAAGAAATTAAAGGTGCATATTTCATGGAGAAATGGAACCAACAACACAGGATTTTATTTTGTTGGGGTTGTTACCCCAAAACCAAACTGGTCTACTTCTTTTGCTCCTTGTCATATTTGCAATTGTTCTTCCCTTGGTGGGGAACTCAGCAATGACTGCCCTCATCTTCTTGGACTTCTGGCTCCACACCCACATGTACTTTCTCCTCAGTCAGCTCTGCCCCATGGACCTGATGTACATATTCACCATTGTCCATAAGATAACCATCAACTTCCTCTCTCACCAAAATGGCATCTCCTTCCTGGACTGTGGTGCAAAGCTTCTTCTTCCTGAGCATGGCCGCATCAGAAGGCTTAATCTTGGCCTCCATGTCCTATGACCGCTTTGTGGCCATCTGCTATCCCCTCCACTACCCCATCCACAAGAGTAAAATGACATGTGTGAAGATGACCCTGGGTTCCTGGATACTGGGCTTCATAAACTGTGTCACACACTGTCTATACCCTCCATCTTCCTTACTGCAGGTCCAGGACCATCAATCATTTCTTCTGTGATGTCCCCACCATGTTGCCACAGGTGGACACCTGGGTCTACGAGTACATGGAGTTTGTGAGCACAAGCCTGATTCTCCTCCTCCCTTTCCTTGGCATCACTGCCTCCTATGGATGGGTCCTCTTTGCTGTCTTCCATGTGCACTCAAAAGAGGGAAGGAGAAAGTCCTTCACCACGTGCTCCACACATTTGACTGTGGTGACATTTTACTATGCACCTTTTGTCTACACTTATCTCTGGCCCTAGAATGTCCATTCACCAACAGAAGATAAGAACCTGGGTGTCGTCTACACCATACTCACTCCCACGCCCAATTCCATCATCTGCAGTCTGAGGAGGAAGGAGGTCCTGGGAGCCATGAGAAGAGTGTGGGGGATGATCTCCTCCAGGAGGAAATGAGTAAGGCTGTTCCTGCTCCTCTGCAGACTTTTTATGGAGACTCTAACTCTCTAGGACACTGCTAACTTTTAGGTGTGTAATAAGATCTACATACAGAACTCGATTTCTATTGAGATATTCATCAGTAAAATTAACTAGGTGATATATTGATTTCTATGTGTAACTATTATAATTATTTTGTTAGAAGATATCATAATTAAAGCTAATATTAACAGTGACTTGAATTAATATTGTACTGTATTATATAAAATCTTTTTCATATAGTAATATTAATATAATACTTACACTCATGTTGACATTTATGATTTCTACATATCTAACATGAATTATTACTGTGCTTGTATACCTTGTTTTCATTCTAATTTTACCCATCCTTGTGTAAATTTCATAACCCATAGCAAATTATACTTTACATTTTCCCAAGGACTCATGGGACCACAGTCTGTGAAAGAAAGGACTACTTACTGAGTTGAATTCCTCTATTTTAGGACCTGATTTGCCTTATTTTTCTGACTTGTATTCTGAATTCTTAAAAATAGCAATTGTTCTTTTTCGCAACGGGTTTGCCGCCAGAACACAGGTGTCGTGAAAACCACCGCTAAATCAAAGCCAAAATGGGAAAGGAAAAGACTCATATCAACATCGTTGTCATCGGACACGTAGATTCGGGCAAGTCTACCACTACTGGTCATCTGATCTACAAATGTGGTGGGATCGACAAAAGAACCATTGAAAAATTTGAGAAGGAAGCTGCTGAGATGGGAAAGGGCTCATTCAAGTACGTCTGGGTCTTGGATAAACTGAAAGCTGAGTGTGAGCGTGGTATCACCATTGACATCTCCCTGTGGAAATTTGAGACCAGCAAGTATTATGTGACTATCACTGATGCCCCAGGACACAGAGATTCATCAAAAATATGATTACAGGCACATCTCAGGCTGACTGTGCTGTCCTGATTGTTGCTGCTGGTGTTGGTGAATTTGAAGCTGGTATCTCCAAGAATGGGCAGACCTGTGAGCATGCCCTTCTAGCTTAAACACTGGGTGTGAAACAACTAATTGTTGGTGTTAACAAAATGGATTCCACTGAGCCACCCTACAGTCAGAAGAGATACGAGGAAATCGTTAAGGAAGTCAGTACCTACATTAAGAAAATTGGCTACAACCCTGACACAGTAGCATTTGTGCCAATTTCTGGTTGGAATGGTGACAACATGTTGGAGCCAAGTGCTAATATGCCTTGGTTCAAGGGATGGAAAGTCACCCATAAAGATGGCAGTGCCAGTGGAACCACACTGCTTGAAGCTTTAGATTGCATCCTGCCACCAACTCGCCCAACTGACAAGCCTTTGCGTCTGCCCCTCCAGGATGTCTACGAAATTGGTGGTATTGGTACTGTCCCTGTGCGCTGAGTAGAGACTGGAGTTCTCAAGCCTGGCATGGTGGTCACCTTTGCTCCAGTCAATGTCACCACTGAAGTAAAGTCTGTTGAAATGCACCATGAAGCTCTGAGTGGAGCTCTTCCTGGAGATAATGTGGGCTTCAATGTCAAGAACGGTCTGTCAAAGATGTTCGTCGTGGCAATGTTGCTGGTGACAGCAAAAACGACCCAGCAATGGAAGCAGCTGGTTTCACTGCTCAGGTGATTATCCTGAACCATCCAGGCCAAATCAGTGCTGGCTATGCCCCTGTACTGGATTGTCACACAGCTCACATTGCTTGCAAGTTTGCTGAGCTGAAAGAAAAGATTGATCGCCGTTCTGGTAAGAAGCTGGAAGATGGTCCTAAATTCTTGAAGTCTGGTGATGCTGCCATCATTGATATGGTTTCAGGAAAGCCCATGTGTGTCGAGAGCTTCTCTGACTATCCTCCTCGTTTTGCTGTTCATGATATGAGGCAGACAGTTGCTGTGGGTGTCATCAAAGCAGTGGACAAGAAGGCTGCTGGAGTTGGCAAGGTCACCAAGTCTGCCCAGAAAGCTCAGAAGGCTAAATGAATATTACCCCTAACACCTGCCACCCCAGTCTTAATCAGTGATGGAAGAACGGTCTCAGAACTGTTTGTCTCAATTGGCCATTTAAGTTTAATAGTAAAAGACTGGTTAATGATAATGCATCGTAAAACCTTCAGAAGGAAAGGAGAATGTTTTGTGGACCATTTGTTTTTTTTGTGTGTGGGGCAGTTTTAAGTTATTAGTTTTTAAAATCAGTACTTTTTAATGGAAACAACTTGACCAAAAATCTGTCACAGAATTTTGAGACCCATTAAAACAAAAGTTTAATGAGAAAAAAAAATAGCAATTGTTTCTTCTTTTTAAGCTTAGTTTTGATTATTCTGGAAATAATGAACTTCAAGTGACCACTAGAGTACACCATTAATAAAGCTGTAATTATTCTTCTTGCAAATAATATGGAAAAAAAGGAAGAAAAACAAAAAAATAGAGAAAAATATTTATGGAAAAGCCTGTGCTTCCCACATGAATGGTCTTAAATTCCTTATCAAAGACAAGTGTCTCAGGTATCAGAGGGTTTATTTCTTGAATTTGCTACCTTTCATTTGTCTAAATGTCCAACTCTATGTCCTACAACAATGTTGTGAATCTTCAGCTGTAGAAAAGCTTGCAATCAGGAAGTGTCAGTTGAATTTTTTGTACCTGTTGACATCACTGCCACCATCTGAACCCAGTCACACCCTGTGGCTCCAAGGGGTACATTGAAACTATGAGCTGCTCCATGACATGTGTGTGCACATGAAAAGGAAAAATTTCTCTGTGAACAGTTTGCTTGAGAGCAAATGTGTGAGCCCTGCTCATGAACTAAACTCTATGCAATGGTGCCAGCACCTTAGCCCCTCAGCTTTCACTCATGTACAGATGAAAGAATTAAAAATTCCAACACCACAACAGCACAGCCATGAAGCACAAATTGGGTCCTTCCATGTTGAAGAAGGGGGTGGGTGAATAGGTCACATGCCCCAAAGCTGCCCTGGGAATGGTAGAACCAGGGGGTAAGAAAGGAAGGACATCATGTAAACCTGGGTGTTCGTGGAAATATACTTTTGTGGGATGGTTTGTGTCCCCTCCCAAGTTGACAATTTACAATCCAGTGCCTCAGTGATGTCATAGGAGGTAGGACATTTGGGAGGTGATTATTCAGTCATGAAGCTAGGACTTCATAAATATAATCAGGATCTTTAAAATATAGCTCAATGGGTACTGGTTCACGCTCCCCTGTGTGAGGACAGAGCAAAGAGGCACCACGTTTAACCAGGATGCAGCCTTCGGCATGCACTGAATCGGCAGGTCTCATGATCCTGGGCTTCACATCTTCCAAGGCCATGAGGAGTAGATTTACATTACTTATATGCTTCCTATTCTAAGGAATCTTGTTATAGCAGCTTGAATGTACTAAGGTATAATTTCTGTTGTTCTGGTCAAATGCTGTTCCTGGAAAGAACTTGAAGATATACTGAATTAAGCAGAGTCTCTGAGTGCAGGTCCTGTGCTCATTCTAGGTAGTGAATAATGGGGGAACCAGTAACCTGGACACCATTCTCTGAAACACCATGGACTTGGTGAACTTGTGTACTTCTGCGAACTTAGTTTTCTGGAAAGCAAACTGGAAGGAATGTGCCCTTTAATATCAGTGATAGCCTCACTGGGGCTTCTCTTGATGATATGGAAGCTGGGCATGCAACTAAACAACTCCTGTAATACCCAGTTAAGGTAGAACTGAGAAGCCAGATGGGGGAAGTATTAGGGTCACATACGACTCTTCTGGGAACTGCCTCTGAAGGCGGAATCAGGGAAGCAACTCCTTTTCCTTAGTACTCTAAAATTTTTCTGAGCATCTTTCACTGGAATTGCCAACATGACCTTAAGTGTAGATTAACAATTAGCTACTGAATTCACCTTCCAGAGCTGGCCAGCTCCTTCAATGACTCATGGAGATTCCTCTTTCTCACAAACCCTCAACCTTTCCCATGTTCTCCAGACACCATGGTCCTTCCTAGTCCATGCACCAGTACTCTGCATTGAAACCCTGTTTTTATTCCCAGATAAAATTTCTTATTTGAATATTCACCTACTTTTTTATATATTTTCACACTAGCATTCTTATGAAGGTCAGAAATAAGGCAATTTTTAATGCCAGTAACTCTTTACTACCAGTAAACATGGAGAACTTAACACTATTAGAAATGATTTTCTGAAATTCTTTACCCTAATCGGCCTTCTGGCTCAGGCCAATAATACAGAAATGCCCACTGCCATGAGACTACACCTGGAAGTTCTTTTTCCCCTGATATCCCTGATATTAGGAGGGTCATGTAGAAAGAGGTTAACAATGTTCAGATTCCTGCAAGTTCTATTATACTATCAGCATCTACTCCAGGTTGTCTTGATGGGAGACTTTTTGGACACTTATGCCTCTTGGGGGGTAATTACCCAGTTCATATCTACTTCTGAGTGCCCCAATCCATATTCCTCATGCATCATTTCAGTCATTTGAAACCCAATGGTTAATCTATAGTCTTTATTTTGTATTTGCTTCCACTCATTTTTTTATCTCTAACTGGGACTTACAAATTTATAGCACCTGGTGTCTGTTAGGATGATTATTTTATTTGCACAATGTGTGTATTTGTACTTTTCTTATATATTAACATAGAAGAGTTTGATTTAGGGAAAGTGGAATAAGTATCTTCTTCCTATCATCTTGTTTCAAGGATGAATATATTTCGACCACAATTGTTTTCCAGCAATGGGAGGATGTAGAATGTAGTAATGATTAATTTTCTGTTGTAGGACTTACCTCAATGGTGCTACTGTTTTATTACTTGTCTTTAAAATCAGTCACTTCATACAGTAGATGCTTTAGCAGTCTCTAAATACTGACAGCTTGCATCATTGTAGAAGAAACACTGTGAATGTCAGTGTTCTGTAAGGAGGAAGTAATGTGGGCCTTAAACTGAACACTTTTATCTCATGGCCACAGATCTAAATGATCATAAATTTTTTGTCATAAATCTTTCTTTTTTCAAAATGTGTCATCTTTTTTCAACTTACAAGTTATACACAGAAATGCATACAAATGCACACACACAATTTTTCTGCTACATACATAGGATCACATTATTACAGTATTTTGTAACTTGCTTTTCCCCTTCAACAATGTTTCATTTGTCTATATTAAGTATTCTTACACTATATAGTTTTAATGATTCCATAGTAAACCACTATGTAGTGATATTATAATACTGTTGGCTAGACACCTGTTGGTCTATCTGGGTTTCCAGTTTATTACTATATAAATATGCTGCACTAAATATTCTGACAGCTGACTCATGTGCAACTATAATTAAGATAACTCAATTAGATTATCAAGTACAAAGTCAACATAAAAAATCCACAATTTTCATATACTCAAACAATCTTTGGAAGACATAATGGAAGAAATGATTTCATATATAACAGCAACAAAAAATATATTAATGATTGTCAATAAAAATGTGAGACCTATTAAAAATGAAAATTAAAATACCTCTGAAGCCAAAAGAAAGCCTTTCTTCTAATATAAGGACCATATTATTGTATAAATTAGGTTGTAAATTTAACTCAATCTAAATGAAAACTTAATAGCTTTAACTATATCACCTGATGACAAATTTAATGAAAAAATAAACATATAAATGGGACCAGCACTAAAACACATTAAGGCATTTTTAAAAGCCTAAATAATTTAAGAGAATCATACTGGTCTATTAGCAAAACAGAATACCCACAAGTAAGTACACTCAGATACATGTACAAATTGAGTGTGTGAAGGGATGTCATCTCCAATTACTGGGAAAAAGAAGTAGTCAATAAATGCTGTAGGGATAAGTAAAGTAATATTTCTGCCTTACCTCATATACCATGATAAATTCCATATGTACCAAAGATATTTTTAAAATAACACAACAATTAAATAATGAAAAGAAAACTTGAAATTTGTTTCTTTACAAATCTGGAGTTAGCAAGAAATATCTAACCTTTCATCACTCAAAATCCCCAAGTTATAAATTATTTCACTGGTATTTTTGTTACATAAAAATCAAATTTTTATGGAAAGAATCATCATAAACAAACTTTTTAAAAAAGAGATAGTTACAGTTCATACCACAAAGAGCAATCCTTACTAACATGTAAATTGACAAAATCATAAACCTTTTGAAACACAGAAAAAGGAAATAAAATTTGCTAATAATAAACAGCAAGATAGTTAGCATCACTCATTTAAAAATAGAAACATAAATTAAACTGCAGAGAAAAGATGATTTTCTCTCTCTCCATTGGCACAAATCCTAAGTTAGCTAACATACTCTATTGATAGGACTCTGAAGGGGAAAGACTTTTCTCATACATTCTGATAGCGATGTGTTAAAGTGACATAGAATTATTGGGTTGTGATCTATTTGATTCTGAAATTGAGAAGGATTTTTTTTGCATATATAGATTCACCATTGTTTGGGGCATAAATATTTACACTTGTTATGTCTTACTGATTTATGGTACCTTAAGAAGTTTCAAATGTCCTTCTTTACCCCTTTTGACTAATTTTGGCTTGAAGTGCACTTTATCTGATATGAGAATGGAACCACCCCCTTTTTTATGCCTGTACTTACTTGTGGGCATTCTGTTTTGCTAATAGACCAGTATGATACTCCTAAATTATTTAGGCTTTTAAAAATGTGCTTTAGTGCTGGTCTCACATCTACATTTGTTTTTTCACTAAACTTAGCATCAGGTGATATAGCTTAAATCTGTTAAGTTTTCACTGAGATTTAGTAAAACTTGCAAATTAATTTATATGGTAATGTGGTCCTTCTATTTGTAGAAAGGCTATTTTTTTGTTTCACTGGTATCTTAATTTTTTATTTTTAATATGTGTCACATTTTCATTGACAAACATATTAATATATTTTTGTTGCTGTTAAATATGAAATCATTTCTTCCATTAAATCTTGCAAAAGATTGTTTGAATATAAGTAAACTACTGATTTCTGTTTGTTGATTTTGTACTTGGTAATATAATTGAGCTATTTTACTGTTTGTAGTACTTTTTCATATATTATATTGAATCTTCAAAATGAAAAAAGAAGTAATTATAGTTGCACATGAGTCAGCTGCCAGAATATTTAGTGCAGTATATCTCTATAATAATAAATTGGAAACCTAAATAGCCCAATAGGTGACTGGCCAAATATTATTATAAAATGAATACATAGTGCTTTAACATGGAAACATTAAAATTATATAGTGTAAGAATATTGAATATAGAAAAATGAAACATTGTTGAAAGGGAAAAGCAAGTTATAAAATACTATAATAGTGTGATACTATATAGTGTGGTACATAGTGTGATACTATGAGTGTAAAAGAGAAAAACTGTATGTGTGTGTTTGTATGCATTTCTGTGTGTAACTTGTAAATTAATTAAAGATGACACATTTTGAAAAAAAAAGAAAATGTTACTAGTGTGTATATATGTTGTTTTAGAAGCTAAGTGGAAACAGATGCATGGTCTCAAAAAGCACTTCTCAGTGGATTTCCTGTGAAGTCAGTGTTTGGGTTTAGTCTAAAATTTGAAGCACCACAATTAAAGGTTCTTTTTTGTAAAGAAAATAGAGAAACAGAGAGTTCACATACAAAGAAATTCACACTAATCCATAATCTTTATTTTCACTGTTCACTTGCACCCATTCACTTTTGGGTTCAGGCAATCTCAGAGTGTTCTAGAACAACAGGCCCTAATCTCATATCTATGTCCCATGTTCACTGAAGCTCCCAAGCTCTGCTCCAGCTCTTCCCATACAGCATGTGTGTTCTGTCTCTGTGCTTCTGTGATGCTTATGCATCAAACTCATGACTTTACAGACCCTTCAAAAGAAGACATGTCATTTTCCTATGTGAAAGGAGGAGCTGTGGTTCTGAGAATATTCAGGACAGAGGAGTATAGGGGATTCTATTCTGGATGAAGTTGATCTGTGGACCATTTTGCAATGTGTTTCAAAAGATCTTTAGATTTTAATCTTATATGTTACTTTAGAGTAAATGGTCACCAAACTTGAGAAAACCTAATAACAAGAATTAGTAATATCCCACACAGTGTGTGTACCCACACCCATGCACACACACACACACACTACCCAGAAACTTGCACTTAAATGCACAGACTCATCTGCAAGTATATACACTGACAGTCTTTGGGAAACAAAATAAGTAATGACCTTTTTAAACAAAAACAACTGCAGAGAAGAATGAGATGCTCTTAAATTCACAAACATAAATCATAAAAGAAAAAGACTAATAAAATACTATTAAAAAGTAAATTATACTGATTGATAGAAATGTAAAAGGAAAGTTTTACTGGACAAACTGGTTATATCTATCACAAGGAAGAGAAAACAGAAACAACAACTATAGTGGACGTACATTTAGAAAAGGTAGAAAATCTAGAGAATTCACCTTCCAAATCTCTCCAGGAGCTCCAGGTGGCAAAATGGTGGCAGCTTTCTGAGACCTCACACTTCTGGCATAGCCCACTTCTTCACAAGCCTTGGGATTAATCATCTCTTTGACCAAATTGCATAACTTGTCCATCTCTGCACCATCTCAGTGACAGAGGAAAGGGAACATGACAATAATCTTAAATCAACCACCTCTTCCCCTTTCCAGAAATGCGGCTGTTCCTATGGGTGGGGATGAAATCTCTGCTGCACCTGATGGCAGTGGATGGAATAATGGATGCAGAGGGGCACACAGCCTTCTTTCTTTTTATACTCTCATACTCTTTCCATACTGCAGCATGGCGAAGTCTATTGAAACAAGCTACTTACACATTTCTTTTTACTGGGAGACTTGGGGGTGTAGAAAACAGCTACCTGCATAGTTGCAGCCCATCTGACTGCTTACAGATCTGTGACCTTCAGAGTAGCCTGTTGTATCTAGTCACTCCCATAGAGCAAGTCAATATTTGTGCTCCTTTGTTGATGTAGTTCATTTTGTCATCATTTACATTATTTCATATATTGTTTGATTAATTCAACATACAAGAAAGAAAAGAAAATGTTGAGAATAAATAAAGGAGAACTAATGTATACTGAGTTCATCCCCAGATATGTGCAGAATAAAAGAGTTATGGATTTCTACTGGGAAAGAAAAAATTTCTCAGAAATAAAATATATATGCTAATGTATGAAAACCTCACAAAAAGAAGTGAGAGATTTTTTAAAAGCATTTTCATGAGAAATTCTCTTTGGGAACAATATCCTAAAGTGTCTGAGGGAACAGAAGTATGGACAATGAGAAGGATGGAGTCCAGCCTCACCTGAGCCATCAGGAGGGACACACCCTTTGAGAGTCTGGGAAAAGGGTGAGCACTAAGCAGGTGGAGATCTGGCCAGGAGACAGTCCCCAGCCCAGTGCTCAGTGCTGAGTCAGGAGCTGGGTCTGCAATACAGGGAGTCAAGGTAAAACAGAAGCATGTGACTTGAGATTAAGTGGGAAAATAAAGAACAATATTAAATTATTTAGGCCAGGAAGTGTCAGTTTGGGGACCAATATTTTGTACGTTGGGCTGCTGAACTCTTGAACTTCCATTACTTGAATGAATCTTTAAATAAGTGTGAAAACCATGTTTTGTTTGATCATTTAACCTAGAATTGCATCATACTAGGTAATGAAACATTAAAACGTTCTCCTACAAAGACATGGGACCAAGTAAGTACATCAGATTTCCCAGTGTTATTCAAAGGACAACTGGACATTTAGCCAAAGAAACCAAATGAGAAAAAATAAAGTTATTCTAACTTGGGAAGAAGAAATAAAGCCATTGCTCTTGTCTGTGACATAACAATATATGGAGAATACCTCAAAATTTGGAAATAATAACTGTCGGATGCTGTGGTACATGCTTGTATTTCCAGTGACTTGGTGAGTGAGACAGAGAATCACAATTTTAAATCAGTCTCAGCAATTTAAGCTGATCTTTCTCAAAAATAAGTAAGTAAATAAATAAATAATATAAAAAAGGGGTGATGATGTAGCTCAGTGAAAAATACCTCCGTTTCAATGTCCAATACCAAACAAACAAAAATATCAACAACAAATCCAGAAAACAGACGAGTCACAGACATAATATCCAGTACTGAAATAAAGCAAACTATATTCCATGCATGTTTGATTATGTCAAAATGATTCCCAGTATTGTGTATAATACACTAATAAACATTTTAATATGAAATAATAAAGTAAAGTGACTAGTGAAGATTTTGAAATTCTTGAATATAAAATCCACAATAATGACAATCTGTTGTATTACAATATATCAAAACTTACTCTAAGGGTACATTTTGAAAACAGTGCTAGTCATAAAAAAAATCAAAAAGGAATGACTTATGTAGGACTAAGCTTAATAAAAGAGATATTTGTAATCATTTATCTGGAAAAAATCAGTATCCAGAATATATAAACACAACTACAAGCTATCTTATGTATATTCTCATTCTCTGAAAATAAGCAAATAACATGAATAGTTTTCTACTTCCAGAGAAGATATATAAATGGATGAGCACATGAACATATGGTCACCATTAGTGATCACAAAGGAAACAAATGAAAATCACAGTGAGTTAGCTCATCATCTGCTTGAGAAGGTTTTATCAAAGAAACAAGCAGAGAATATGTTCTGACAGGGTGCAGAGAAATTAGTAATGCTGCATGTACCAGGGATTAAACTCAGGGGCAATCAACCACTGTGGCACATCCTCAGGCCTAATTTTGTATTATATTTAAAGACAGGGTCTCATGAATGCTTAGAGCCTCAGTTGTAAAATACATTGATTTAAACTTGTTAAAACTCCAGAATGTGCCACTCTTGAGGAGTGTGATCTTAATTGAGACAATGAATTTCCATGGGCTCGAGTCTTCTTCATTTAAAGTATGAAAGGAAGAGAGGAGAGCGAAAGTTACTCAGGACTCTAATCTCAGAGCTCACTTTATTCCATCACTGCAGCTCTCATATGAGGTTGTTAGGAGTGAATTAATTGAGGCTCAGACAAACAAGTCAGTTATTGATCTTTAGCTGATAGTCAATAACACGTTTTAAAGAAAAATCAGTTTTCATTATATTAATTATTATAGCTTTCTTGTAACTTTTCAAAATAAAGTCAGCATGCTACACTTGGTGCAGCTATATGTATTAGAACCTGTCAATTGAAGGCTATTTTTAAATTTTTTCAATCGTTGAGAAGTGTGACTTTTAAAATAATCAAGGGAGACACTAATCTTTGATACAACTTATAGCCATAGAAACAATATTCTCCATGTTGTCATGTAACCAGAACAATGGTGTTTAAAGGATCTCTGGTACATGTGGTAAGGTCCATACTCAATAAAGTTGCTGGTCACCACAGAAAATAGTCTGTGTCTTATGTCTAACTCCAATGTCCCAGATCCTCAAAGCTTCAATTGCAGATGAATGGGATCCTGAAGTGAATATCCTCATCCATTGTCTGACAGCATGGCATTTTCAATTTAGGAAGAAAGAAAATGAATGTAGCACTCACAAACAACTCTTTTATGATACCCCAACTCTCTGAATCTGAGTATCTAAATGTAAACATGGGTCTTCCATGGAAGACATAAACTTACAGCAGATTGTGTGTTCATCTCTTGGTACTGCCAGTGAAATTAAACTTGGATGATAAAAACAAGTGGAAAAAAACCCAGAACAGGCTCTCGTGTCCCGCTTTTCAATGTACATATATAATAGACTGATGTAAAATATTGTCTATTCACATTTCTTTAGTTGAACTGTCTTACCAATTTACTTCTGAGAAAAACAACTTTCTCAGTTAATCAGCATATCTGCTGAGAGTCTTCTACACAATAACCCATGAGCCAGGGGGAAGAGACAGAAAATTTAGTGGGTTCAACCCTTGTCCCAAAGAAGTACCCAGCTGTGCTGATGTGCCCAGGCCTCAGGGGACTCTATCATGCTTGGCTTCCTGTGCTAAGCCCAGGGTAACCCCAGTGTAATCAATGCCCACTGCCCCATCTCTACTGGGGCTCCTCCTCTGCTCAACCAGAGCCTTCTGTGGGAGCTCCAGAGGATCTGACCTATGCCACACCCACTGGCTCTCACCTCATCCAGAACAGACTCCAAGTCCTCTTTCCTCCCACACACCTGCCCTGGGGCCTAGAGATTCCAGAGCACTGTGTCTCTGTGCTGTGCTGAGGACAGGCAGCCTCCTCCAGGGCTGGTCCTGCTCCTCAGTCTGTGCAGGGTGTTCCAGAGCCTGAGGCTCCCACGGCACCTCCTGGAGTGGTTCTCAGTGCCCTGCCCAGCTGTCCCTCTGTCCTTCCTCCCTTCTTTATTTTCCTTTCTGGTACTATTGGCTATATAATGTCACAGCATATGTTTGAGTTTGTTTTTTTTATCTATCTGTATCATACACTAAATAGAAACTACAGATTATAGGACCATGTGTATTTTGATGCCTACAGGAAGCAAATACTGAGCATCACCACCACAAAACAGAAAGAGTGAGTATATTTGGAAGGGTGAGGGCAAACTGATGATGAGTCTCATGTTTTACCATTTCTGTGAGGTTCTGAGCTTTGTTTATACAAGTTTTTAGAAGCAGATGAAACTTTGATCCTGTTGGTCTCTCATGTACTCCAGGGTGTTTTTGAACATGCAGTTTTCACTCTAATTGTTTGTCAACAGGGCAGCTATTAAATGAAATCACACTTTTATTCATAAGCTCTCTTTCACAATTTTATTATTGTTCACCCATGAAACAAGAGAGAATAATTTAAGTTACTAAATGTGAAAATTGGCAGTATGCTATTAATTGCTATTCTTTCCTGTTTCATAATCTAGGGTGACTACCTTTCAGGTAGAAGAGTACAAACATATAAAGTAGAAAATTTCATGCTAAGAGTAGATCAGCACACAGTTTATGAGTATATGAAAGAATACATGAAAGAGCAAAATCCTACGGCTGAACTGAGATGTCATAAAGAGAAAAATAGAGGGTTTAAGAGGTACAGATATAAATTCCCAAGTGAAATCCTGGGCATGGAAAAGAAGAAAAATTATCTCAGAAGGAAAAATGATGCATTATAATATTGCTGTGATTTATTTACTCTGAACAATTAACACATAATTTTTGTTTTACTTTAATTATATAGTTAAATGTGAAGAGGATTAATGCATACACAGAAAGCTAAAAAGAAGAAATGCACCACTGTTCACATTCCCTTTGTGTTGAACCGGTTAACAGCAGATTCACCCTGTGGACTGTTCTGTTTGAAAACAAAACTACAGGCCAGGGAGTGGAAGTAAAAATTCTCTCTAAGGTCCACATGCTTTGACCAAGACTCAGATATGAAAATAGGTCTTATCTTATAAAGGAAAGTAATTCTTTCAGAAATTGCATTGAATGTGCTACTGTACAAACAGTAAAGAATTCATCAAACAACTAGTAAATGATTGGAAATGTGACAGAGGCATACAGTTTGAATTCACACTCTGAGGCCACATTATACCCTCAAAAATGTCTTCTCATGGTGATGAATTCTACTTTTCATGCTTGGGAAGTGAAAACATTAGTGTCTACATTTCCAGACTGTGGACTTCATATAGATTATAATGAATGAAGTAATATGAGGAAGAATTCACAGAACTAATGACATCTCAAAGATTGTTCCATCAACAGAAAAGGCTGAGTGTGTGTTTCCTTTATCAAAACCCATGTTGTATATACATTACCACATGAGTTATTTTGGTTGTTGTGAAAAGTGGAATAAAAGTTTTGCAAGTTATTTTAATGTGTCACTTATATTTGTTTTTCACTTACACAGTGAAAGAAATTGAGCATGAAAAATTATGTGTTTGAGTGTATAGGACTTCAGAAAATGGAAAGTTCATTAGGGAGGAGACAAAATTCAAAGAAGATATTATAATTATGGTAGATATTATAGGATACACCATAGCTTCCCAGGACAAGTACAATGCTTTGAATTCTGACCCACTGTTAGGGTCAACAGAGAAAGTGAGCAGACAGCACCTGGGAGTAGACCCTGGTTACTCAGTTGCAGTAGTACCCTTGGGGAGGGAAGAGCAGACGTTAAAGGTGTGGAGCAGGCGGTTCACTGAGGATGTAGGTTCAAGCACACAGGGACCTTCTGAGTCACACAGCCAAGGTCTGCAGTAAACAGAAGTGCTGAGCTGAGAGGGGGAAGCAGGACCCTGGCTTCCTCAGGAGCAGAGAGTGTGCACAGTCCTGAGGAATGCTCCTGCCTGGCGTCAGCAGGAAGGAAGATTCAAGCTGTGACATTGGGTGAGCTCTGCTTGCTACTAGACTTTGTATTCAGGACTATAAATGTGTCTATGATGACCTGAGATGTTATCAGAGAGAAGTAGGGCAAGAAGGGTCAATTCAGGTCTCAAAATCAATTCAAGAAAAAGTACAGTTTGAAACAATACTAAAAAAACACTCATAAAAGCAATTCATTTTTGTTCACTTTTACTGTTTCACTTCCCAGCTGAAAATCAGTTTTTTTTTCTTTTTTTTTACTTACTTTTAAGGAATTTGAAGAAGTATGTTTTCATGGAGAAATGGAACCAAACTTCATTTTGTTGTGGTTGTTACACCCAAAATTAAACTGGCCTCTTTCTCTTGCTCCTGATAATCTTTGCGGTTGTTCTGAACTATGTATGGAACTCTGCAATGACTGGTCTCATGATCTTGGACCCCTAGCTCCACACCCCATATACTTTTTCCTCAGTCAGCTCTTCCTTATGAACCTAATGTACCTCTCCACCATTATCCCTAAGATGGCAAACAACTCCTTCTTTGGCCCAAACAGCATTTCCTTCTTAAATTGTGGTGTACAAAGCTTTTTCTTTATGATCATGGCTAGTTCTGAAGTCTTACTCCAGGTCTCCATGGCCTATGACCACTTTGTGACCTTCTGACACCCCTCCATTACCCCATCCATATAAGCAAAAGAATGTGTGTGAAGATGATCTTGGGGTCCTGGATACTGGTTTTCCTCAACAGCCTAGACACACTGTGTATGCTCTGCATCTTCCTTTCTGCAGGTCCAGAGCTATTGGACACTTCTATTTTGACATCCAGTCATGATGCTTCTTGTCTGTTCAGACACTTAGTTCTATGAGCACATGAATTTTTTTAGTGCAGTCCTGGTACTCCTCCTTCTTTTCATTGATATCACTCCCTCCCATGAATGGGTCCTTTTTCATGTCTTCCACAACTCTTGTTGTGTCCTCACATAGTGGAAGGTAAAAAAGCTTTTTGGGAGCTATTTTTCAAAGACCCTCATTTCCTTTGTGGGTCACTAAATTCAGGAGCAGAGTCACCTCCCATAGGTCCTACTGCCTAGTAACATCAATGCACGGTTCACATTTTAACATAAGACATTCTCACCACAGCACATTCCTAACATCCCCATAACGGTACAATATCCTTCCCTGTGTGAATTGATCCTTATTTAGCAAAATCAGATTAGATTGAACCATGGGACACAGATGACTGGCTTCTAGGAACTGCCAGGAAGCATATGGCAATGTGTGGGATTAGTTTTCTGTCTCTTTCTGGAATTTTCCCCCATAAAGGAATGGCTCACCTACTCCACCCTATCCTTTCCATCACAGAAGAATCTCCTCCTCTTCCTTGCCCCATTTACCTGTATGTTATAAATGAAATATAGTTATGTGAGCTGTTGTAAAAGACCAGAGCTGGCACAGCCAGACCCATCATACCCCCTCTCATTTAAAAAGAACACTGGCTCTTGTGTGTTACTGAGTAGATAAGTTATTGGGTAATTGAGTGACATACAGCCAACATCATCCTCCACATTTATTCATTTTGTCATGCACATGGGATGTGGCAGAAAGGCCATACATCTGGAACATGAGCAGCAGGTGTTTGGGAGGATTTTAGAATACAGAAAAAAGGTAAAATGTTGGTCCCTTTCCTGTTGGAAGCATGCACATGTGAATAAGTTTAGTAGTAAGAAAGGAAAGGGAATTTAATTGTGTGACATTAAGCCTAGGGATTTGCTCTCTACAGAGAAAGAAATAAAAATAAATGTATTCACCTATATTAATACTTAGCCAGAGTGAAAATTCAGTGGAAAGAATGCAACTCCTACAGTGCTTGAATTGTAAATGGAGACCTGGTTGCTTTGAATATAAGTTTTCACAGAGCTTTAAAATGGTTCGTCTTGCAATGACACACAAGGATCAATAAGTCGAGTACTGATTATTAGATCAATTTGGAAAATTTCTCTGTGCAGTCAGACAGTGCGTTACTCATTAAATTTACAAATCTTGAATGAAGAATCAATCTTACCTACTGGTCAAAAAAAATCTCATGCTCTTCCCTAGAATTGTCTTAGAAAATTTATGACCAAAATGTTTTGAGAAAACCTGAAGGTGTGCAGAACAATAATATTTCTGTTGCAACTTCAGTAGGATGTAAATGTCTTATATCCACAAACATGTTTATAAATTATTAAATCTAATTTTTTAAATAGAAGCAAAGAAAATCTATATAAGTGCATCCAGTACAGGTTCATATTACAAAATGTTTAATATTCTCAGAGCAAGATTTATTTCTTACATATTTATTTTTTAAGACTCACTTCCAAAATTTCAGTGTTCTATTATTCATTGTAAGGAAAAGTGTTTTTTTTTTTTTTTTTTCATTCTCGAGTGGTTGAAAGAAAAGTGAAACACACATACAAACAGCATAGAAACCAGGCAGAGAGATCCATAGTTAGGAAGCTCTATTTGTCATGCAGTCTTACAAAGGCCTCTGCTTACAAAAGGTGAGAGAGGGCAGGGAAAATCTAACTCTGGGCTCTTTTATAGGGCTGCTTGTATCTGCTTGCATGAGCTGCCTGTGTAAAGCCTTGTGGTGGGCTATTTCTAGTATGAACTGCATGGGTAAATTCTTGTTGTGGGCTCTTAGGAGAACAAAGAGATATTTCACTTAAGTTGGTTAACAGGTGGTGAGGGTGACAGGGAGCTATCTGCTAACTTGGTTTTCTCTGCAAGCACCTCTCTAGACCAGGAAAATAAAACTTATTTTGTAAAATAGAGGTAAGGATTTAAAATGTTTGCAAAGATGTTAAGCTTTTGACCTAATATTTCTTCCTTTTTTGTTTTATATTGGACCCCTTGGGAATGTGGGTGAAGATTGCTCTTCTTGCTACTTCCAGGTGAAGTGGGGTGTTGTCCCCTAATTCAAATTCCCATCAGCATTCCAATGGGTGTGGGAGGTCATAAGGATGCCAATGAAAATCTGAACTTGGAGGCAGTGGTGACATTGGGGTGTATTCATCATTTTTGGATAGGTGCATATATTCCCCAAGGAGCATCTTGTTGACTGTCTAACTAGTGGAGATACTGGTTCACTCCAAGATGGTCTCTTGGAGGCACCTGAAGTGACAGGGAACTAAGAAAGCCAAAGTTATCATTATTGTTGGTGGACCTAGTAGGGGAAGTACCCAAAACATGAGAGGGTTCCAAAAGTATGAGGAGAAAAGGGAGAGGCTAGGTGTGAAGCCCCTTTGTTGGAATTTTATGGTCAGATCTTTAAGTTTGGTATATTTTGTTCAATTTTTCCTGATTGATTGATAAAGTAACAGCATTGCTCCCCAAGAAAGAACAAGGTATTATCCTGTTCAAATCTGATGAAGTTTAGAGCCCATCTGTTTTGTAAGAGCCCCTCTGCAAGGGAGGAGATTTGGGCCTGGACAGTGCAGAAGGCTTTGTTGGAAGTTTCAATAGATTTAGCCACCTCATTGCTCAGTTGTCTAATTGTCTAGCAATTTTTATGTTGTGTCCTAGAAACTCCTATGGAAAGTGAGGGAGGCAGCTACAGTAATGCCTACCAAGATTGAGAGGAAGGCCACACACTTCTCTTAGGTGATTGGAGTGAAATTTAACATAAATTCTGAATGACTATAAAAGGTAAGTTGAGGGGAGAGCAAATATGCATAACAAATATGCAGGGTCCTATAGTGGAGGAGTTGATGCAAGTAGTTAGGGATTGTAAGCATAAGAATTAGGTGTCGGGTAGGCTATAATAGGAAGTAATGCAGTTAAGTGTGATGTTTGTACAGCATGGAAATTGAAGGGATGACTTTAGTGGTGCCTTGGAGGGTGAGCCAGCATGGTCCAGTTCAGGAAGATCTGTAGGCCTTGAACCAACCAAAAATTTCTGACTCTGGTCATTTCTCTTGATAGATATTAGGCACTCCTGCCTAGGAATCTCTTTTGTAGCCTCCAGTCTTATTTGTTCTTGGGGCTAACACGAGCATACATCTTAAGTTACATTAAACCATTGCTTCTTTTTAAATGCCCAGGAATGAATGTATTTTGGTGTTACCAGGTTTGCTAGGTGTTTAAGATCAAGCTGGTCAAATTGACCTGTTCCTGTCTATTGTTAGGAGTCAGCTGAGTTCTACAGGGGTCACTCATGGGAAACGTGAATACAACTTCTTAGCTCCTTTAGTGCCATTTGCTAGGTAGGGTCTTCTTGATGGTGTGACTTCCTTTAGAAGCATTAGGGATGTCTCCCTTTTTCAATGACCCTCCTCTATAGCAGGTGCACTGATTGGCTTTTCATTCTCTAGAGGCTTCATCAGTTTCCCTGATCAGGAGTTAATATGGCCCAGAGTTGCAAAGCCCCTTAGAGAAGTTCTCTTGTTCCCTCGGTCCAAGTTGACTCTGAAAGCCAGAGCTAAATATTGTTTTTTTTTTTTTTGCCTCTTATTTTTAATCTCAGTTTTTATGTTTTGATCTTAAATATCTAGCAAGCCAGTCTCACCAGTCTTAAAATAAGAGTATTGTACTTTAACTTCTATGTTTATACTTTCACAGTTATTTATTCCCTTTTATTATATTGTGGCCTATATTATTTCATCTGTCCTATAGGTGATGACCCACTATCTCAAAATATTTCAGGTTGTTTGTTCTTGAAACAATACTTCTGCAAAACATTAATCAAGTAACAGTTATAGAGTTTACAAGGAAAATGCAAAATGGAATTAACAACAGTAAAAACATATTTATTTTGTGTAATAGCTATCTTAAATTTTGACTGAGCAATACATTATATCCCCTGTTTGAGGTCACAGTAATTTTATAACAAATACCATTCTTCTGACTATAACTTTAAATGAGTTAAAGTCTGGCTTATTTTGGAGTCATTCTATTTGAGATGGGACACAGAGTCTTATCACAGGTAAGGTGGGGCTCTTCATAAATTTGAAGTAAAATGTTCTAGTTCTGAAGGTGATTTTGTCTTCTCTTTAAATATCATTTAATAAAGTTTTCTTAAATTGTTCCCTGAGTCTGTATGAATGTTAATTAACAGAATATAACATTAAATTTAAAACATGAGTCAAAAAAAGACAGAGATCTTTTTACTTTCCTTTTTTGTGTCAATGTGGAAAAAATACTTTTTTATTTCACAGTATTAACCTTTTAAATGGAGCATGATATATGGACATATACACACATATAGACAAACAGCACAATATACACCTAACATAAAAGCAAAGGCCTTGTAGCCTTTTGTAGATGAATCCCCATTGTAAAATTATAGATGTTTAACAAACACCATAGTAGAATAAAAATTGGACTGATCAGAAAAACATTAACCTAGGTATTTAAGATCAAGTATATGAGCTCAAAAATATGGAATTTAGGGAAAAATAAGAGTTCTAGAGAAAAAGAGAGGACCCTTACTTCATTAAAGCACTATGAGCAAGACTGAGAAAGGAAGTAGAGAGAGAGAGAGAGAGAGAGAGAGAGACAGGGAGAGAGAGAAAGTCTTAAGACCATTTTTCTGTGTTGCAGCTCAGGAGTTTAAAGAGAGTTTTTTTTTTTGTTTGTTTGTTTTTGTTTTTTTCTTAGGTCTCAGGTTGGTCCCTCACTGGATGGGCCTGTTGACTTTTGCAGTTTACATTCCAATGTAGGATTCAGCAAGTCCAAGACCAGGAAATTACTGCCTAGGGCTTTTTAACCCTTTTTCCTGGGTTGGTAATTAGGTCATGTTAGGATGCAGAAAATTATGAAACATCATTATGTTGCTTATTGAGATATGCCATTGGCTGCTGGTTTGGTCCAAATGGTGATTTTGAGGGTAAGGGACAGTATATTGTAAGGGGTCACAGTTGGGGGGGGACGAGTTTGTGAAAGTAACTTCCTGGAGTAGCTGTGTGAATGTAATGGCAAGACCAATAGGAAAAATAAGCCTCATCAGGGCTGCCTTTGCAAATTGGGGCTTGTTTGTGTTTGAAGTATATGTATTTGTATTGGGAGGAATATTTTCATCTCCAACTGAGGGAGGAGCACCCTGTGATGAAATCATGTGGTGCGGTGATTGCATAGGTATCAAACTGGAGAATGACAGGAGTGTTAGTTGTGCCATCCTAGCAGGTAGAGTTAAGAAGAGCTGGTGTGCCTCAGGTTTTGAAAACTTGTAATTGCCAATAGTCTAACATTTTGGATTGTATAGGAGAGAAAAAGAGAATAAAAGTAAGAAAGAGAAAGAAAAGGTGCAAGGGAGATTAGGAGTTGCAGAGGGAATGTTTAAAGTGTAGGGAAGAGAAAGCCTGAACATATGAAGTATCTTTCCATTTACCTGAGCACTCACAGAAGTTAAAAAGATCCCTAAGAATGTAGGGCTCTAGGATGTTGTTAAGTGGCCATTTGGACTCATTATCTAGCATATAGGATAACCAAATTTTATTACAAGAATGGATGAGTTTTTTGGCTTGAGGTCTGGGGTGAGATGCATGGAATCTAAGTTAGAGAAGAGGCAGCCCAGAGGGCTGTATGTGGGGATTGAGAGTGAGCTGCTCATTGTGAGTGAGGATCTGGGAAATATAGAGGAGAGGCATCCCTCTGCCCTAGGGAAATACCTGAGTGAAAGATGGGGTACCTAGGGAGACATCACCACTAATAGGGAAGCATCAAGGCTTAGCCCAGCGAAGCATGTAGGATTCCAGGGTGCCCAGCAGCAGGGGCTTTTGTAGAGAATGAGTCATAGAGATGAGGTCCAGGACCAAGAGTACATCTCCAAATGGAAAGTCCTCTCAGGAGAGTCCACTATCAGTCCAGAATTTTCCCCCAAAGCAATCAGTGTAGGGATTCAGCCATAGTTGCAAGAATTGTGGTTGGGGGTTCCCTCAAATCATGGAGAACCTCAGGGATACCAGGTGCTCAGTGGCCACTTCCCAGGTCTCATGAGTCATTTAACCAAAAGGCAGGGGAGGAGCAACTTACCCAATGAGGCCTGTGTCAGGAAGTGAAGGGGAGCACTCAGTGAGATGAAAGTCTGGTCTCCAGAGAGGATCAGATGGGGTCCCAGGGCAGCTCAGACTCTTAAAACAAAGAAAACAACAGGCTGTCACCAGAGAGACTGGGTCCCAGGGCAACTAAACCCTTAGAATAAAAGAGAAGCAAGCATGCTTGGGAGCCCAATCCAAGTCATGACACCAAATGAAAGGAAAGAGACACATACACACAAACAACACAGAAACCAGACAGAGAGATCCATGGTTAAAAAGCTTTATTTGTCAGTCAGTCTTACAAAGGCCATTGCTCAGAAAAGGTGAGAGAGGGTAGGAAAAATCTAACTTTGGGGTATTTTACAGGGCTGTTTGCATAAGCTTGCATGTGTAGACTTGTGGTGGGCTATTCCTAGTATGAACTGCCTGTGTAAAACCTTGTTCTTATGAGAACAAAGAGATATTTCACTTAAGTTGGCTAACAGGTGTTGAGGGGGATGGGGAGCTATCTGCTAACTTATTTTTTCTGCAAGCACCACTCTATGGCAGGAAAGCAAAACTTATTTCTAGGGCAGGAAAGCAAAACTTATTTCTAGAGCAGGAATGTGAAACTTAGTTTATGAAATGGAGATAAGGATTTTAAATTGTTGCACAAATGTGAAGCTTTGAATCTAATAGTGGTCCTGGCACAATAGCACCCAGGTCCAGCATTTGTTAAGTGAAGGATAATAATTTTTCTTCCTTTCTGAAGTTCAAACTGAATTATTATTTCAAGGAATCTCATACAAAATCACAGTAATTGAAACTCTTGGTTTTGAGTGTACACATCCAGCCAATCTCCTTTGGATCTTCATGAAGGTTCAGAACGCTCTAGAACATCAGGCCCTAACCTGACATCTGTTCCCCATGTTCAGTGCAGCTCCCCACCTCTGCTCAAGATCTTCCCAAATAGCATGTGTGTTACACCTCTACGCTTCTGTGATGCATGACTTTAAGGACCATTCAGAAAAAGAAATTTGGATATAAGAACTGTCATTTGCCTAAGTTGAAAGAAAACCTGTCATCCTGAGAATATTCAGGAGAAAGGACTATAGGGGGTTCTGATCTTGATGAATGTCAAGTTGATCACTGGACAATTTTAATGAGTATTCCCAAAAGTTCTGTAATTTCTACTCTCCTGTATTATTTTAGAGCCAAAGATCACCAGACTTGAGGAAAGCTCAAATCAGAAAACAGTAAGATCCACACAGTGCACTTGTGGGTGTGCACACACATACACACACACATAAACGATTCTCTTGAACACACAGCCATGTACTTTTGTATGCCTTGGGTTGGAAGGGATTGGGAGAATGATCATTTTAAAGGAAAGTTCACAAGTTTGGAGATTGATCCCACAAAACTTGTCTACTTAATTTTGCAAAGAAAACAATAACAGGCTGATGAAACGTAAGTCAAAATGATTGACAAATCATGAAATGAAAGTTTTAAAGGACAAACTGGATAAAATCAAACAAAGGGAAAATGAGCCAGAAACAATAGCATGAGATGATTGACAACAGAGAAGGTATTAAGGAGAAATAATAAAGGAGAATTAATGAATGACTGTGGACATTCATAGAAATATTTAAAAGAAAATAATAGATCATATTGCAAAATGAAAAATATTCTCAGAAATCAAATATTTTGGGCTGGGGAGATAGCTCAGTTGGTACAGTGCTTGCCTTGCATGCACAAGTCCCTGGGTTCAATCCCCAGCACCACAAAAAAAAAAAAAAAAAAGAAATCAAATATTTTTGCTAGTGTATGAGAATATCAGGAAAACACATAATGAAATAAATAAGAAATATTTTATAGAAAGTATTTTCCTGAGAAATTCTCCTTGGGAACAAGATCCTAAATCATCTGAGGAAATACTAGTGTTGACAATGAGAAGGCTGAAGTTCACCCTTTCCTAAGTCATCAGGAGGGAGACAGTCCTTGAGAGATTGGGAGGAGGAAGAGCACCATGCAGGGGGTAATGTGGCCATATATTTCAGGTTGCCAGCAAAGGGTGCTCAGTGCTGAGTCAGGAGATGGTCTACAGGCTGTGGGAATCACAGTAGAAGAGAAGCATAGCAATAAAAGAATAAAGAATGAAATCTTTCAAATTTTGTATTTGGCAGTGATTTCTTGAAAATGATTCCAAGAGTACAAATAACACAAAAAGATCTGTTTGACTTTCTAAACACTAAAAACTTTTCTGCGTCACTATAAAAAAAAAAAAGTGTACTGGGGGTGCACAGGAGGGGAGAGGTACACACAATCCCATCTGATTAGAAATAACATCCAGAATATTATAAAAACTACCACTCAATGTAGAAGGGCAACTAGAAAATGAGTGAAGGACTTGAAGACTGAATTTCTCCAATGAGGATATTCTTGTGTGTACTCACCCAAGAAATAAAAATCAAAACCACAATGAGAAGTCATTTCACAGTTACTAGGAAATTTTTCACATAAAAATATAAGACAAAATATGTTTTGAAAAGTATGTGTAAAACTTAAAGATTTGCAAGTTTTTGTGGCAATTTTAAGTTGTGGTACCACTGTGGAAAGCAATATTGTGATCCCTCAAAATATTTAGGCCTTAATTAATAAATTATCTAGAATTTACACCTATGGGATGCACACAAAGAATACAAAGTAAATGCTAAAACAGCTGTTTGCCATGTCCATCCACAGGTGAATGATGAACGAAACATGGTATATGTACACATTAGAACATAATTGGTGTTACAGAAAAGTACATATTGACCCATGCTGAAATTAAAATGAACACCAAAGAGATTATACTTACTGAAAGATGCCAGTCATACAATAGCAGAGTGGTCAAATTAACAGAGACAAATATTGAACTGGTAGTTGCCTGGGACTGAGGAAAGGGGAATTAGCTTTTACACAAGTTTTAGTTTGGCAGATATAAAAACTCTGAAGCTGCATGGCAGTTATGGTTAGACATCAGTGTGCATTAACTTAATAGCACAAAGTTAAACACTTAAAAGGTTAAAATGATTAATTTTATGTTATATTTCTTTACTCCAATATAATATTTGGATTCTCAGATGTATTTTAAGATAACTAAGGTCTTTTGGGAGCAACTGGTATTTAATTACCTTATAAACTTTGAAAATTTGCAAAAAAAAATGATGTATGTATATTATTTCTCTAAATGTCATTTCAAGTCAACATAAGAGATCAGCTGATTAGACTGATGAAATCAATATTACTTATATAAGATGTAAAAATAACTTAGTTATTAGCAAGTAAAAACATACTGTTTAAAATTAACTAACACTACATTTTCTGTCACTTATATTTTATATAGAACTGTCAATGATTCACCTATAATGAGATTGCCACTATATCCTGATTTAAAATTTTGGAAAAAAGAATGGAAAAGACAATGAATGACACATATATCTGAAGTTTTATTTTGTGTCATGACAGACAACACAGTTTCTATTTCATAACCTACATTCCAGTCTGCCAACATTAAACCACATATCATCTAATATTGTTAATAAATTAGAGCCTGCCCCTCATATGGAAGCAGCCTTAACCAACATGCTTTGGATTCAATAATGTGAGGACATTTTTTCCTCATGTAAAAAGGAATCAAAAAAAGATAATATGTCATTTTAATTTTTACCCTATGAAATAGCTATAAGTAACTTGTTGGAAGCACACGTTACAACATTTTTGCTTCCTTTGATTTTCTTAAGTTCCTCTCATAATCATGCAGTCTGGACCCCAGCAGTGCTGACCTGCACACATGAGGAGAGCATGTGGGAGAGACTCCAATGAAGGTTTCTCACCAAGTGGAAGAGCAGAGCCTTGAATCTGCACTGTGTCCTACAACAAATGAAGGGCAGAACCATCAACTTCTGTTGACCATTCTCAAGTGCTGGCCAATAGAATGTGATGGGTTCCCTCCTGTATGTGTCAGACATAATCCCACTAGGGTGAAAGTTCATCACTCACATCTTGTCAGTGACACAACTGAAGGTCAGGAGTTTTAAGTGAACTTCGTGAACTCCAACTATTAAAGTATACACACACACACATGAAATTATACACAATTTTACATGAAGGTATACATGTGATATATATGTACATGTACACACATAAGGATGTTTTGCATTCTGTAAATAAATATGAAAATATAAGTTTGAAAAAAATGCCTGGTCTAACTTATACCTGAAATGTATTTAGGTAATGAATCTGAAATGAAGGTGCATTTCTATTTAATCAACCAAAACAGAAATAAAAAATAATAAAAAGAGAAAAACATAGCTCACAAATTTTTGAGAAGAAATATGTAAACATTTATTAAACACAATAGAAATATTCTAGTATTTAAAATGTATGATTTCTGCATCTTCTCACTTCTTAAGTTATCAAGGAAAGGACTACAATCATCCCACCTAATTAAGAAAGGCTATTAAAACACGGAAAAAAGTCACAAATACTGACATGGATGTTGAGAAAGGGGAAATCTTGTATACTGTCAGAAAGAATGTAAAATAGGATAGACATTATGAAAAATACTTTGGAACTTCCTTAGAAACTAAAAGTAGAACTCCCAGAGGACTCAGAAACCCGATTAATGGGTGTATTTTCAAAGGAAATGAATTATAACAAAAGAGATGGATACACTGCCTTACTTATGGTAGCAATTTTAACATCAGACAAGATATGGAATCAAGCAAGGGGTTCATCTAGGTACATGGATGGAGAAAATGTCATAGAAAGAATAAAGGTGGCAGAGCTAAAATGGCCAGCCACTCTCCCCACCAGAGCCCAGAAAAGAGGCAGTGAAAGAACAGCTGACCAGAGAGGTGCAGGGAAGAGTGAATACTCTAAAAATAATATGCCAGAATGAGATGAAGGAACTAAAAGCTTGGTTACCAAGTTAAAACAAAGAGAGCCAAGGTTGGGTCAGGGAGAGGGGTAACAAATTGAGATAGAGGGAGAGAAAAACCCATTAACTTACCTCATTAACAATAGCTGGAAAGAAAAAGGGAACAAGTTGAAACAGTACAAACTCATCAAAGACAGAACAAAATCACAGAATTTAACCCAAATTGTGGACTCAGAGCTGTTTGAGGCAGGGCTGTCACTCTGTAGAGCCTGCAGCTGGTCAATCTGCCTAGAAGAATTTAAATCAACACACCTTCTCCACCTTCTGAAAACAAAAAATAAAACAGAAGGATTGTCTCTGAAAGGGGTTGTTTCAGTAATCCATCTTAAAGAAAGTGGTAGAGGGATAGGGATTGTTGCTAGCTAATAGTGACTGAAACCTATTCCCCTTCATCTCAGAGATCTGACCTGAGAGCATATTCCCTAGGGATAGATAACATCAGTCCAGTTCTCAAAATTGCATCCACAGGTGACATGGCACATACCTGTAATCCCTGTGACCTTAGAGGCTGAGGCAGGAGGATCAGAAGTTCAAAGCCAGCCTCAGCAATTTAGTGAAGTCCTAGGCAACTTATGGAGATTCTGTCTCAAAATTAAAAATAAAAAGTTCTGGGCATGTGGTTCAGTGGTTAAGCATCCCTGAGTTCAATTCCCAGTACACCAACTGGTATTCTTCCCCCATAATGGTGATGGGGAAAACTGCATTGAACTTCCCTGGATAGGTTGGGGGTTTATGTGCCGCAGACAGACAACAGAGCCCCTGCGCTCACAGGTCCTTTTCTTGCAGGCAACCACCAAGTACTTAGATAACAACTGTCCAAAAGAGGGAAATGGGAGCCCAAGATTCAGAACTCTGGGCATTTGGTGGTGAGACACAGGCCAGCCAACTGGGCAAATATTTCCATGATCTAAATGAGAGACAATGGAGGCTTCCATGCCACAGATCACCCAAAGGCAATCTGTGTTCATAGTTTCCAATCTTGCAGACAGTACATAAGTTCAATGCCACTTTACAGAAAGCCATATGGAGGGGAGAGATGCACAGCACCTGCTATTCTTCCAGTTAAACAGCCTGGATCCCTGCATCCTGGGACCTAAAATCCAAAGAAACAGCAAGCAGACACAGCTCAGCATCCTCAAAGCATGAAGTCTCAAGCACTTGGGCAGATGAACAAGAAAAATATTATGGGGTGCAACTTAAGAACAGACCAATCACCACTGAGAAGACCAAATTTGAAAGTCTTTATTAAGCTGATTGGCTGACTGTCTCACATAATGACCCCCAAAAAATGGCTACTGGAAGAACAGCCCCGACCACAGGGTTGTAGGGGTTCTTATACCAAAAATCACAATAATCATAAGTGTCTGTTGCTATGATTCAAAATTACATATTAACATCATGAGATCATCAACAGAGGGGGAAGTGGGTCAAAATAACCCTTACCTAGGTACAAACTAAAGAATAGTTACTAACATCCACACAATCACTATTTACATGGTACATTGTTTAGGAGCAATAAGAATCAAAAGAGAGCAATTCTTTACTACATAGGAGTTGCCATTGTATATTATTAAACATGTCTCACCAAGTAAATGATGATGGGCACAGAGGTGGGGTGTTCCCATGGGAGAAGCTTATTTCCTACATAACATGGAGTCTCAGAGCAAAATGGAGTCTGTTTAGTCATTTCCCTTACAGTCTGGCCTGTAACATTCTCATGGAGTCAGATCTGTCAGCCCATCACAAAATAGGTTGAGAATCCATGACAACCTGGAAGGCAGTCCCTGGAATACAGAACTGTGGGAAGTTGTCCTTGTTTAGCAGAATCAGACTAGATTGAGCCAACTGATGCAGAGGCCTGACTTCTGGGAACTGCTGGGAAGTATGTGGTACTATCTCCTTCTGAAATTTCCACACTATCCTGTCCATCACAGAAGTAAGCTCCTCCAAGCCCTCATCCCATTTTACCTGCTTATCATAAATAAAGGAGAGTTATGTAACTTGGTTGTTGTATAGGGACCAGAGCTGATATGGCAGTTGTCATATCAGGCCCTGTCTACAGCCAGCTTCTCAGAGCAGGCCCGCCCAGTGAGAGGATTTCCACACAGAACCAGCTCCCAGCCCTAGACCCAATAGCGGGCTAGGGGCAACTTTCTTCAGAAGCATGCATTATCAAGTTCCTCCAAGACTTCAGGCTACCTGTCACACCACCTCTCTTACAAAAGAGTATTGACTCTCCTGCATTTATTGAGTAGATTTTTTTGGTGTAATAGATAGAAAAATTGCCAACATCAAACATCCTCCACTTGCAGTTAAACCTTTCCTCCTTCATGCTGGATGTGGCAGAGAGGACCCCAACATTTGGCACCTGAACAGGAACTGTTTGAGAGGATTAAAGAAAGTACAAAGAAAGAAGAAGGGTAAGGATGTTTGGCCCCTTTTCGGTAAGAAGTGTTCCCATATGAATAAGTTTAATACTAAGAAAGAAAAGGGAGAGAATCCAAGATAGCAGACTAGAGTTTGACTGCATCTCCCGTTGCTCCAGAACTCAGGATTCAAAAAGGGGATGTATTGAGAGACTCAGACCAACATAGAGCTGTGGGTTGAGTCTCTCCCAACGGGTGAAGCTCGACCCAGGTGGCAGACCCAGACAGTGGGCAGCTTCTCTGAGCAGGGCAGGGCAGCAAGAGTCTTCCCCAAGCAGCTCTGCTCCCTCCGGCGGCAGGCATGACCCACAGTCAGCTTCTAGGAGCAGGCCCGCCCAGTGAGAGCTTTTCTGCACAGAGCCAACCCCAAACCCTGAACCCAGCGGTGAGCCCTGGCCCACAGGCAGCTTTTGGGACCAGGGCAGGACAGTGAGAGGCTTTCCCCAAGAAGCCCAGCTCCCTCTGGTGGTGGGAGGCCCTGTCTACAGCCAGCTTCTCAGAGCAGGCCTGCCCAGTGAGAGGATTTCCAGGCAGAACCAGCCTCCAGCCCTAGACCCAATAGCAGACTAGGGGCAGCTTTCTTCAGAAGTATGCATTATCAAGTTCCCCCAAGACTTCAGGCTAACTGAAGGCTGGGAGGTGATATACTGGAAATCTACAGGGACACTATAAGCCAATAGAGGAACTCTGAAATATCTCAGAGTCCCAGTGACATCTGGCCAATATGAGAAAACAAGGAAAGAAAATGTCCCAAACAAACCTAGATACTATATCAATAAAACCCAATCACAGCACAGCAGAAGAAATGTCAGAAAGGGAGTTCAGAATGTACATAATTAAAACAATCAGAGAAGCAAACGATGAGATGAAAGAGCAAATGCAGGCACTGAAGGATGAGATGAAAGAGCAAATGCAGGCATTAAATGATCACACCAAACAACAGTTGAAACAGCAAATACGGGAAGTAAAATATCATTTCAAAAAAGAGTTAGAGATACTGAAAAAAAAAAAAAAAAACAGAAATCCTTGAAATGAAGGAAACAATAAACCAAGTTAAAAACTCCATAGAAAGCATAACCAATAGATTAGAACACCCGGAAGACCCAAAAATTGAGAAAACCCAAATTACTAAAACTCAAAATTAACAAGGAAATATCACAACAAACACAATTGAAGTACAAAACATAATTAGAAGCTATTTTGAAAATGTATACTCCAACAAAATAGAAAATCTCAAAGGCATCAACAGGTTTCTAGAGACATATGAATTACCTAAACTAAACCAGGAGGAAATACACAATTTAAGGAGATCAATTTCAAGTAATGAAATAGAAGAAGTCATCAAAAGCCTACCAACAAAGAAAAGTCTGGGACCAGATGGGTTCTCAGCCAAGGTCTACAAAACCTTTAAAGAAGAGCTCATTCCAATACTTATCAAAGTATTCCATAAAATAGAAGAGGAGGGAACCCTCCCAAACTCATTCTATGAAGCCAATACTACCCTGATACCTAAACCAGACAGAGACACATCGAGGAAAGAAAATTTCAAACCAGTATTCTTAATGAACATCAATGCAAAATTTCTCAACAAAATTTTAGCCAATTGCGTACAAAAGTATATTAAAATGATAGCGCACCACAATCAAATGTGTTTTATCCCAGGGATGCAATGTTGGTTCAACATTCAGAAATCAATAAATGTCATTCACCATATCAACAGACTTAAAGTCAAGAAACACACGATTATTTCGATAGATGGAGAAAAAGCATTTGATAAAATACAGCATCCCTTCATGCTCAAAACCCTAGAAAAAATAGAGATAGTGGGAATATTCGTTAACATTGTGAAGGCCATCTATGCTAAGCCTATGGCCAATATCATTCTAAATGTTCAAAAACTGAAAGCACTCCCTCTAAAAACTGGAACAAGGCAGGAATTCCCTCTTTCACCACTTCTATACAACATCATCCTTGAAACTCTAGCCAGAGCAATTAGACAGACCAAGGAAATTAAAGGGATATGAATAGGAAAAGAAGAACTCAAACTATCCCTGTTCACTGATGACATGATTATATATTTAGAGGAACTGGGAAATTCCAACAGAAAACTTTTAGAACTCATAAGTGAATTCAGTAAAGTAGCAGGTTACAAGATCAATGCTCATAAATCCAATGCATTTGTATACATAAGTGATGAATCTTCAGAAAGAGAAGTTAGGAAAACTATCCCATTCACAATAGCCTCGAAAAAAATAATACACTTGGGAATCAATCTCACAAAAGAGGTGAAAGACCTCTACAATGAGAACTACAGAACATTAAGAAAGAAATTAAAGAAAATCTTAGAAGATGGAAAGATCTCCCATGTTCTTGGATAGGAAGAATTAATATTGTCAAAATGGCCATACTACCAAAAGTGCTACACAGATTCAATGCAATTCCAATTAGAGTTCCAATGATGTGCCATACAGAAATAGAGCAAGCAATCATGAAATTTATCTGGAAGAATAAGAAACCCAGAATAGTTAAAGCAATCCTTAGCAGGAAGAGCGAAGCAGGGGGTATCACAATACCAGATCTTCAACTATACTACAAAGCAATAGTAACAAAAACAGCATGGTATTGGCACCAAAATAGGTAGATCAATGGTACAGAAGAGGGGACACAGACACAAACCCAAATAAATACAATTTTCTAATACTAGACAAAGGTGCCAAAAATATTCAATGGAGAAAAGATAGCCTCTTCAACAAATGGTTTTGGGAAAACTGGAAATCCATATGCAACAGAATGAAATTAAACCTGTATCTCTCGCCCTGCACAAAAGTCAACTCACAATGGATCAAGGACCTTGGAATCAGACCAGAGTCCCTTCATCTTACAGAAGAAAAACTAGGTCCAAATCTTCAACATGTCGGCTTAGGATCAGACTTCCTTAAAAGGACTCCCATAGCACAAGAAATAAAAGCAAGAATCAACAACTGGGATAGATTCAAACTAAAAAGCTTTCTCTCAGCAAAGGAAGTATCAGCAATGTGAAGAGAGAGCCTACAGAGTGGGAGAATATCTTTGCCACCCATACTACAGAGAGAACACTAATTTCCAGAATATATGAAGAACTCAAAAAATCTACATGAAGAATACAAATAATCCAATCAACAAATGGGCTAAGGAAATGAACAGACACTTCACAGAAGAAGATCTACAAGCAATCAACAGATATATTAAAAAAAATTTCAACATCTCTAGAAATAAGAGAAATGCAAATCAAAGCTACCCTAAGATTCCATCTCACCCCAATTAAAATGGTGATTACCAAGAGCACAAGCAACAATAGTTGTTGGTGAGGATGTGGGGAAAAAGGTACACTCATACATTGCTGGTGGGGTTGCAAATTAGTGCAGCCACTCTGGAAAGCAGTATGGAGATTCCTCAGAAAGCCTGGAAAGGAACCACCATTTGACCCAGCTATCCCACTCCTCGACCTACACCCAAATGATTTAAAATCAGCATAGTAGAGAGATACAGCCGCATCAATGTTCATAGCTCTTCAATTCACAATAACCAGATTGTGAAACCAATCTAGATGTCCTTTGATTGATAAATGGATAAAGAAACTGTGATATATATATATATATATATCACAGTATATATATATATATATATATATATAATAGAATATTACTCAGCCATAAAGAATGATAAAATGATGGCATATGCAGGCAAATGGATGAAATTGGAGAATATCATGCTAAGTGAGATAAGCAAGTCTCAAAAAATCCAAAGGAAGAATGATCTCACTGATAAGCAGATGATGACACATAATGGGGGGTGGGAGGAGGGCAAGAATGGAGGAAGGAAGGACTGTACAGAGGGAAAAGAGGGGTGGGAGTGGTGGGGGGGAAGGAAAAAATAACAGAATGAATCAAACAACATTACCCTATGTAAATTTATGATTACACAATGGTATGCCTTTAGTCCACGTACAAACAGAGAAACAACATGTATCCCACTTGTTTACAATAAAAAAATTTAAAAAAAGAATTAAGGAAGCAAAAAGTTAGATGCAAAAGTAAGTATGACAACCCTAAGACCCAAGGGGCTCCTTATGGTAGGGTACCAGAAGGCAGGAGTTGATGGTTTTTCTCATGTTAGAGGCACAGGGAGTACGAATATACTTGCTAATTTCCGCCCAGCACTTGGTCTCTAGTTTTTGTTGCAATATGTAGCTTTTCCAAACCCATTCCATATAATTCATGGAATTCTGCCCTGCCTTTGGATATATAGGTGGGGCATTGCCTTAGGCCTAAGCTTATCAGTGATGGTTCCAAAATGGATTGTCTTTTGA
This sequence comes from Sciurus niger, assembly GCA_020740815.1. NCBI lineage: Eukaryota > Metazoa > Chordata > Mammalia > Rodentia > Sciuridae > Sciurus > Sciurus niger. The sequence goes on from JAHUXG010003035.1 coordinate 48,566, forward strand.
ATCATAATGAAGTCCAACATTAGTATTCCATGACTTGGGAGAGAAATACTGTGTCCGTTGGTAGATATCTGCAAGGGGAAGAAGTTGAACAATTGCCTTCAGCCATCTATGAAGAAAGAGGTTGCCTGAAAATAGAGTCAACCCAAAGAAACCGAACCAAGAGTTGTATATTAATTATGTCATATGAACCCAGAATCAAACTGCACCTGAAGCTGTATCTACTGTTGTGCTATTCAGTTGTATACAAATCAATCCATTCCTTTTTACCAGGTGGAGTTTCCTTTCATGTGGGACAATGAAGATCATATCTACAGTCCTGTGATAATGTTTGAAAGTACTTAGACCATGTAAAATACAGCTTATTATTTCCCAATTTTGTTACTTGTTTCTGTTAGAAATTTGTAAAAAGGAGTATAAAACTTCTTGAAAATTCTGCTAGTGAAATATTTGTATGTTTCATAATTAATAAAATCTGCAAAGGTTTCTAAAGAAAAAAAAGAAACAAAAGGGAATTTAATTGTGTGAGGCTAAGCCTGGGGAATTTACTCTCTACAGAGAAATAAAAATAAATTTATTCAGCTACATTCAGTATTTAACCAGAGTGAAAATTCAGTGGAAAGAATGCAACTCCTACAGTCCTTGAAATGTAAATGAAAACTTGTTCACTTTGAATATTGCAGACTTGATTAGGCAGGTCTGCCTGCATCTTTGTACTGTATGAGACTGAGAACTAACTTGGTTGAGATAGGTACAAATGTTTAGAATCCTGAGAAGAAAAGATCTTAATCTGTAATTCAGAGAAATTTCTAACATAGAAGGGAAAATTCCTCTGCAAGTTTCCTACTTTAAATATGTGTATTCCCGCCACAGCTTCTAGCCCTCCTGAAACAGCCTGGTCTCTGCTCCCTGGGGGAAAGGATGGAAGCCTAGAGATCATGGCTGCTCCCTGCTCAGGCAGAGCCCCTCAGGGCCAGGTCTCTTGATGAGAGAAGAGATAGCATGGGGATTGGAAGCCCAATCGCAGGCTATGGGAATTTAGGTTGGACTGTAATGAAAATTTACTTTATTTGGACCAAGATGTCGATTTGTTGTTTTTGTTGATTTGAAGGTTTTAGCACATGTTTTAGAAATGCTGTTAAGAGTTTAGATCCAAGAGTCAGGATAGCTTGTCCTCCAGAACCTCTTTGTCTTTGGGGGGAATTGTTGGTTGATAAAAAAGGAAAAGATTCAGAAACCAGCCCCAAATCTTTTTCTGTGGACAGTCACCTCATAGTTGGGGTGAAGTTTCTATTCAGAGGACTGAAAGGCATTCAGAAGTAGAGGAAGACTGGTTAATGTGGGACTTCTGTAATTTACATTTGAAAGGTCCTTTTCCAGTGTCTTGCCCTATGCCTGGAGAAGTCACAAGACTAAGAATTCTGACTGCTCTTAACAGAGCAGAGAAGGAATTAACAAAATTCAAGTTATACCCTATTTTTGAGCAAAGTGATTCTCAAAGTTCTAAAGGGACAAAAAGTACTCATGTGTCTATTCCTTTTACAACATTTAGGGAATTAAAATCTGCATGCTCTATGTGTGGCGTGAACAGGCCATTGGTATTAAGTCTCTTGCAATCCATATGTAATAAGGTTTTCCCACCTAAGGTTTGACTCTTACTAGGTAGCTCCTGCCTTTCTGAAGGTGAGTAGTTAACATGGTAATGCAATTGGATAGAGGCAGAAATTGGATCAGGAAGAAATTAATAAATTGAATAGAGTTCAAATTACTTTGGAAATGTTTATTGGCTCAGGACAATTTGCTGATTTGGGATAGCTGACTTATGACTTACAAACTTATGCTCAAATAATTGCATATGCACTAAGAGCTTGGAGAGAATTACGTGCCCAAAGAGAAAACTCTAAATCCTGCCAAATTTGGTGGGAACCAGAGAAAAAATTTTCGGACTTTGTAACAGCTAACATGGACAGTGTTGCCTCAAGAATTTGGAGATAGCCCTCATCTGTTCAGACAAACCCTAGCTAAGTACTTAACAAAATTCAGAGATAAACCGTTTGCAATTGTTTTCCAATATGTAGATGATATTGTTTATGTGCTTCCACCCAGGAGGAATATGAAAAGGTCATTACAGAGCTCCTAAACTTCTTAGCTGATAGGGATTATGAGGTCTCAAAAAATAAAGCTCAATTGTACATCAACAAGTTCAATATTTAGGATTGCAACTGTCTCAAGGAAAGGATTTTAAAATATCAAAAAGGGACCTTACTCCAAGCCCCTCTTCTCAGCTTACCTAAGGAATAAGATTTAAACTTTTCATCACTGAGAGGAAAATAACCCTAAAAATTTTCACCCAAAACTGCTGGATGGACAACCATGGATGACTCAGGTTAATAGCCAATGGCAGATATCACTAAGGAGTTTAACATACGAGCTTCATTCTCGAAAGTAATAAAAAATAAGGTCTCATCATTTTCCTTGACATCCAAACCTATCCTAAAATTAAGAAATGGTTAAAATGCCCTCAGGATCAATTTTTACTGGGATCACTAATCTTTCTTTTACTTCTTTTCAGGTCTCAATGAAGGTACATTGAAATGTAAATAAAGAAGTCTGCAGGCTGACTAGGAGACCACTCAGACCAAGGAAAGAAAAAGATTTTTTTTTCTGAAGTTGATAAAAGATGTTCTAATTGTGCTTTTTGATGGATTAGTCTTTTGCTTCTTAGGGATGATTTTAAAGGTGAATAACAATCATCAGGAGAAAAGTTAGCAATCTGAATTATTTTGAAGTTTTTCTTTTTTTTATCTTCAATCATAGAGAAATTAAATCAATATTTTATACATATCTCTTCATTGCTGTGGATCTTCACTTACAATAAATTATAAACATTTCCTGTTTTTGACTGATCTATAAATGTGTGCACACAATGACTACCTACATGATTTCAAACTTTACTTACAGTTCAATGAGCATGCTCACATTTTAAATTAAAGTAAGTCAATCATAATTTTAATTCACACAAATTAATGAAATTTAATACATATTGGGTAAAAAAGTAAAAATAGAAAAGACTTTTTTTAATGCTTTTCTTTTTTTATTATTCATTTATTTTTAAATTTTTTACAGACTACATTTTGATTCATTGTACACAAATGGGGTACATCTTTTCGTTTTCATGATTTTACACAATTTAGATTCATATCATTCGTGTAGTCATACATTTGTGTAGGGTAATGATGTCTGCCTCATTCCACCATTTTTCATGTCCCACACCCCCTCATTTACTTCTACATAATCCAAAGTCCCTCCATTCTTCTCTCACTTCCCACCCTCCACCCCCAAATAAGCCAATCCCAAAAAAGCCTTCTCTATACTTACTAACTCACATTTTTCCAGGTAAAAAGGTTTCTTAATTAATGCACAGTTTTCTAGATGGTCAAATAAATAATAAATTTGCTAAATTCTGTAATATTTAAGATCTGTATCCCTTGTTTCTAATTTTTTAACAGGAAAGAAGTTATTAATATTAGTATTTACATTTACTGTTGACTTTTGCAATTAAGAAGAAATAAATTTAATTTGAGGTACATAAAATTAATTAAGTCTTTATTACAGGAGATAATTAATTGATTTACAAGAATGGGATGCTAAAAGATCATTGACTGGAATATCATCTATTAAATATGAAAACATCAGATAGTCTTAACTAAAATATATTTAAACATTAAACATATTTGTAATTTGGTTAATATAAAGAAGGTCTAAAACTCCTTTATTCTTTATGTTTTCATTGAGAACCAAGATACTCTAATGATAAGGTGTGATATATAAGTCTCTAAAATTTTTTTCACCTGATAAAATGGAAGATTCTAACATGTTGAATAGATTAAAACAAAATTCATACACAATAATTTTCAAGAGATTTACATAGAGTTACATTGGCTATATGTAAGAAATACAATCTGCTAGGCTTATTAAAAGTTTTTTATTCTTTAAATTCTATTAAGTTTCTATCATAAAGGCTGTTTACTAAAATAGAGGAGATCTTTTCACAAACCCCTATTACTTGAACCTTCTAACTGAAGGAGAGAAGAAAAATATATATACTTAAAACATTAATTTCTCATTCTAACAAAATAATTTCTTATGCCTATTGAATTTATATTACAAAAAAAGGCTAATTTCAAAGACATTATGGTTTTACAATTGGAGAAACAATAGCTGTTATTTTAAAATGCCATCTTGCATTCCAAATTTAAAATTTCTCATTAAAAGCCAAATTTGATTAATATAAAAACATCAATGGCTATATTTTAATTAACCATGGTAATTAGTACTTATTATGTTAATTATACCCTTGCTTTCCAGATAAAGAAATCATTGAAATATTAGATTTACAGTGACATGTTATTAAGCAGATGCTCCCCAAACTAAAGCTTTTTCATTACTGGTCTCTTGCCAACTTCTATCATAATAACAAATTAATGAAAAAATTATTTATATTATAATATTTTTAAATTAAGTAAATATAAGTTATACAGTTTTTATATTACTTTCTTCACTAAGAAGTAAACTTAGCTATATTTTTAGATGATATTGAGGAGACAGTGGCTTATTTAAATTCTAACATTTTGGGATATGTATTTTGACACACTCTCCTAAGAGGTGAGGAAAGCTGTTGGCTGGTCCATCTCATGTTTTCAGATGTGATATTAGATTATGCTGCTTAGTTCATATTAATCCAAAGAATTTTATATGGAAGTTTTATAAAATAATATTCAGATAAAGTGACTAAAGATGGCTTCAAGTTTAAGGTACTTTCCCTAGATTTAGTCAAGAGACCCACGTAAGAAAAACTATGCATAAAATTTTTTTTGAACATTCTAAAAACTATTATTAACATTTACTGAACTTTCTAAACTGTTTTCCATATATAAGCTCAGATATATACATATTTTGTACACACAGAATAATATTGTTCATTTTAAAGCTTATAACATTGTTTTAGATTGTACATAATTAGTATTATTTTACAACATTACTTTTAATGCCACTGGATTTGATATTTGTGGACACACCTATGTTTTCCTCAGATGGGCACAAAAGACTACAACCCCTAACTGGGAAAAAAGCAAGTTAATAACTCACAAACAATTAGGCAATGTCTCTTCTGACACAACAGATAGGTAGTACGTAAGCAGACACACCACAGATTAGAGGGGGGTCCCCAGAATTGTATGAGAGTTGAGCTGGTGAGGTCACTATTTCCACACTTAGGGAGACATTCAGGTGAAGCTGAAGATTGGTGGGCATCTTCTAAATGTCTGAAATTTTCATGAAATTTCATCTATGACCATTCAAGAAATTTTTCACCATGGCATGGATTATTATAAATAGTTCTAATGTCAATTTAATGTTACTTTTCTATTTGAATTGATATGTTTCCATATTATTGGATATTTCACCATTCAACCATTTTATTGTATTTCTTCTAATATTTTAAAGAATAAACTGGAATAGTTTTCTATCTTTGTTGCCTAGCTCAGGTTTACACTTGCTTTCCTTGGTCCACTTTTCAATCTTGCATAACCTGCTGCTGCCCCATATTCACCCCACCCATCTTTTCCTTTCTTTAACCTTGGTTTGTATATTCTTCTCTATGTTTTCTTTTCTCTTTCTGATTTTCCTTTTACCAACTTTTCTTTCCTGCTTCTTCCAGTTCATCTATAATTTAAAAGTAAATTTACTATTATAATAAATACTTTATCAACACATTATAAAACATCACAACAAATTTATACCCATCTAGAGGAAACAGAGAGAACATTTTTAACAGGTAACTCTCCTCATCAAGGCTTATTAGTAAATGGCTTTTCTCTGAAATGATTGTAGTTAACAGCATTTAATACCTTCTGTCACAGTGATAATAATACTGGGAATAGCAGAGAATACTCATTAAATGAGAAACTCAATACCTGGACATCCACCAGGACCAGGGTGCTTAAGAGAAAGAAACTCATTAAATAGCCCATTGTATGAAAGTTGAAGTAATAATACTCTATGTAGATGGGTGGACATACACACAATATGAAAAACAAAGGAAGTGACCACCCCACACAGCCTACACATCACCAACTGTTCCCATTGCCACGACAGTGGAGGAAATGTCATAGAGAGAATGTAGCAAGTTCAGCTAAATGCTCAGTGGACTAAAAAAAGTTGTAAGAGCAAATGTAAAAAATACAGGAAGGGAAAGGTCTTTTCAATAAAGGAACATAATTCTAAAAACAAACAGAAAAACCCAGATATCCTGGTAATGAAAGACTCAACAAATCAAATTAAAATTCAGTTGAAAGCATCACCAATAATTTAGACCATTTAAAGGACAGATTTCAGGTCATGAATACAACATATATAATCTTGAAAATAAAAGGAAAAGAAAAGAAAATATATGAAAAACCATGACCTGATTTTTCAAATATCTTGTAAAGCATTAAGGTACCAAATCCTAGAATCACTGGGGTAGATGATGTTCTGAAATACAAACTAAGAGAATGCCCAACAGTCTTTATGAAATAACATCAGATAATTTTTCAATCTTTACTAAGACTGTGGAAATCCACTTATAAGAAAAATTTAGAACCCCAAAGAGGCGAGATCACAACAGATCTTCTCTAAGACACATTATAATTATAAGCTCTAATATACAAAATAAAGATAGAATTTGAAAAGTCTGGAAAACATCAAGTCAATTAGGAGTTAGTGTGATTTCTCAGCCTAACTCACATAAACCAGCAGTTATTGGAAGAGTATATACTATCATCTCAAAAGATGAATAGGTGCCAACCAAGATTAACCATAAAATTCTACTACAAAACACAATTCAATATAGTATTTAATGCAGAATAAATGAGGAGTAAATTCAGAACCAGTATTTAGATGAATGTCACAGGAAAAAAAAGTCAATTAAACTAGAATCAAATCCGAACTAAGAACTAAGTACTAAAAATAAACCAAAATATCAGAAAATAAAAGTCATCTCTTTATAATCATGCTGAATGTACATAGTCTAAATTCTTCAATGAAAAGACAGAGAATGGAAGTATGAACTTAAAAAACACAAACCAAACTTTGTTCTAATAACAGAGTCACCTTTTATGCAAAGATATTTATAAGGTGAAGTTGAAAGAATGGGAAAATAGACAATGGAAATGAAGATAAAAAACAAGGAGTGGTAGGTATTCTCATGTCTGACAGGTTGACTTCAAACTGAAAGTAATTAGAAGGGACAGAAGGCCCTTTCATGCTGGTTAAGGAAATCATCCAACAAAATATAATGATTGTAAATATTTATACCCGAAACATCCATGCAACTACACACATAAAACAAATCCTTCTAAATATGAAAAATCAAAGAAACCACAATACTGGGTGGTTTCAGCACACTTCTCTTACAATTAGATACATCATCCAGACATAAAATAAGATTCTTCAAAACTAAAAAGCATTATTAATGAAAGGACCTAAGAGACATCAATCAAATCTTTCAACCATTGACAAACAAATTCACTTAATTCTCAGGGGCACATGAAATTTTCTCTAAAATACGTCATAATTTAGGGCCCGAAGTTGATCAAATACAAAAAACAAAATGGAGGTAAGTCCTTGCATTCTATCAGATCAGAATTGAACAACATTAAAAAAAAAAGATAAAAAGCAGAAACCACTAAGACACTTGAAGATTACATAATAGACTTTTGAGTGGACAAGGGATCATAAAACAAATCAAAGAGAAATTAAAAAATTATTTTAAAGAAATGAGAGGAGGGAAGAAACATACCAAATATTTGAGAAGTATGAAGGCAATTGTGAAAGGAAATTTCATAGTTTTGAGTTTCTACATGAAAAAAAAGAAAGTTTTGGCTAACATTTTCTATTTTCTCTATTTCCATAGCCTTTCTTTTATTAATTTATTTATTTTGATTCATTGTACACAAATAGGGTACAACTGTTTTTTTCTCTGGTTGCGCATGAAATAGAGTCACACCATTTGTGTAATCATACATGTATATAGGGTAATGATGTTTGTTCCACAGCCCTTTGACAGCAAATAGTTCCTACCTCTAAAAGAACCAAACATTTCTTTCAGAATTCCTAACAACTTTTCAAAGCTGACCTTAGTCCACAACTTTAAGCATTCCCCTTTCTCCAGGAGAACAGGATTGACCAGAAATTGCTAATATTCTCATCCAAGGTCCCTGACACACTTTTTTAATACAAGCAAATCCAAATCCTTTTAGGCTGCACTGGACCTGGTGGTAATGTGTTCCTCACTTATAAGTGTCACTCGATCTCCCTGATGATGCCATCTACACATCAGGTTGTCCCACAAAAAGGCTCTGAATACACGAGCACTCTCAGCAACGTCAGAGATTCCTGCAAGCAGAATCTTTCACAACTTCTCTTCATGATAAGGCATTTATGGACACCTGGGATGGCCCTGAATTAGTCAGGGCTCCCAGAGCAGAAAACTACCTACACCTCATATTCCTGCTATATACTTAATTTGATCCATATATTTACTTTATATTGAATTTGTCAGTTCTACAGAGTTCTTGCATTGCAAACCATGCCTGAGAATCCAATGAAGGTAAATGTATAATGAACAGCCTCATCCACTCATCACACATTATATAAAAACTTGATTTATATATATCCTGAGAATTTCACAACCATTTGCAAAATTATAACGAGAGTTGGAATTTAAGTCTGCTGCAAATCTTCAAAATTTCTAGTACACTCTACCATTTAATAAAACCTCCTTGTATTCATCTAAGTTCATTCTGAAACAACACAATCTAAAAAAATTTGTGAGGAAAATGCTTACTTTAAGGAAAATATGTGGCCCAAGGTCCAAGAGATTACTTGTTAAGGTTTTTCTCCCAAATCATGTCTTCAGTATAAACAAGAATCTTATTTTCTCATTTAATCATTCTACCTCCTCCCAAGTGGCTAACATACTCACCAAAATACATCTGAAGGTGAGTATCCACCTCCCACCTTGAATACCAACACTTTTGCCCAGATAAAGTACACAGGTCCTGTCAAGAGATACTGTGGAGATACTGTCAGGAGATACTCCTGCTGGAAGTGTGATTCCTGCACTGAGGTACTCACCAAGACTGAACTTCTACAGAGAATGCCCTCCCCCCAGGACAGTTGCAATTACACATGGGCTTCATTCTGGCTGGTAGCAAACCCTAACTCCTGCCTTTGTTGAATGAATTTATTACAGAGAAACCCAGACTCTGCATCAAGTGGTCACACACCTTTAGACAATATTTGTACTGAATCAAAGGTATAAAACTAGGAAATTGCCAGACTGTCTCTTTAGATGGAAATAAACTTTCCAGTAATCCTGGGAAGCTTCCACAAGTCCCTTTTAAGACTAAATACCACTGGATAGCTTAAGTTGAAATTATTAAAAACAAAAGCACCAGATCTATGTCTTTTCACCTGCCTTTACAAATGAACACTACTAAAGACACACAAAAGGCTGGTAACAGAAGTAGCAGGGACAATCATCCCATCTTCTAAAGGTTTACTACATGAAATATTTGGACACAAGTACGTAAGGAACTGATATCATGGTCACAAGACCCATGACACTTGGATGGGTTGTGAGTAAGGATTGGATCATGATGCTCTGAATTTTTAAGGACAGATCAGTGACTACCTTAGCCTGAGCAGCAGCCACTCTCTCCACAGCATGTACTGTAAAATTAAGAACTGATTGGAGGCTTTAGCAGCACCTGATGTAGAGTGCACAGCATGCACTGACATTTGTGTTCAAAGGCTATTTGGTGCCACTCTAGGGATTGGAAAATTCAGGAGACATTGTGCAATTCTCATGCATATTTACCTTACCAAGTAATATGCTGTCAAAAAAATTATTTCAAGTGAAACCAAAAAACGCCTTAAGGTGGAACACCAAAAAACGACTCTTCAAATAAAAAAAAACTACTAAAAGAAACAAGATCATTCCTCCTCCAAGCTTTTTTCTACTTGGTGGACCCAAGTGGCTTGAATTTAATTTGTACTTTCTTCAAACTACAACCAAAATCTTAAATGATAAATCATGCCATGCACAGGTGATATGAACACAGTTCTTCTGTGGGCAGGTTCCAGGATGTGTAATGCAGCTATGGGCCTCTGCAGAGAGTTCCTAGGGTAGGTCACAGGACAGGTTTACAAAGACTGTTTTAACCTTCACTCTCTCAGCAGATCAGGGCCCAGCTGACTGACTTTCTGCAGGGTCTCTGCTGGGAATTCAGCATTGCTGGTTTCAAGGTCCCACAGGCACATGGGAGCTGCAACCTCTTTTTCCAGCAGTTGGTCATGACCCACTGAAGTCCACAGTTGGTGCAGCAGCCTGGAGGTGGTCAGCCTCATGAAGGAACAGGACTCATGCTCTCCAGTGCTCATCCTGGGCTTCAGGGGTGCTGGGTGTTGCTGTGGCCTTCTGGGGTCCTCATGAGCTCTCTTGCAGTCGGCCTGCCTAGGAGACCTGGACACTGTTGGCCCCTGCAGGTTTTGGGGCCTCTTATGGACTGTGGAGCAAGAGGTGCAGCACCTGCACCATTTGACCCTCAGGACCTGAGGGTCACATGCATCACCACGTGGTCTGGCCTGTGTTTTCTGGTCATTGGGTGTCCCCTCTTCACTCACCTGTGCTAACTGAACTGGTACTCCACTCCACTCTCTCCACTCACATTTCTCCTTCCTTGCAGCCTTGCTGCCACATAGATCTTAGCCCCACTGCCAGCACTGCTGTACCATGTGCTCTGTACCTACTACCCCTCTTCTCCCTCTTGGCATGGATGCAGTCCAGGCTCTATGGCTCCCTCTCTACCATGGCCTTGGCCTCCTGGACCCATGGGTTCAATCACCTGGAGCTCAGAGTAGGAAAGTTCTGCTCGGGGTTGACCAGGTCAGGGGGAGGCCCATGATTTGCAGTCTTGGAAAGCTCTGCTCTGGGTTCGCCCAGGGTTGCCTGCAGGAAGGAGCAAGGCCACCTCCAGCAAAGAGAGGAAGCCAGGCCTGCTGCACACTGTTAAACCAAGACTTCCTGTCTCCACCTGGGATCTTTCACAGTGGAGACTTCATTAGTGATGGAGGACAGATGAGTTTGAGCCCCTATTAATATTCAGGGAGTATGGTTATTGCCTGCAGGTCCAGAGGGGCTATCACCTAAAATTCTTTGGACACAAGTCTGGAAATTCTTTGATCTTGAAACCAGTAGTGGGAGAGGGGCTTGGAGATTTACATTTCTAGTAGGATTCTGCATAATAGTATACATAGTAGAAAGCCCTTTTTGTCCCATTTTTAGGATAACTCAGAAGTCTTTCAAGTTTTACCACAAAAGCAAAAATAGTATCAAGTCTGTGGCCAAACTTTGCCTTTGTAGGAAGAGCAACAGAATAAGAAGTTCTAAACAACGAGTACTTTGTAGAAACATCTGCTGAAATTCTGTCAATAACAACAATTATGGTGAGGATCTCTTGAAAAGCTTAATTCAAATTCTTTGGTGGACTAGGGGGAGACACTATATTAGGCATCAGTCTGTGTCCTCCTTTTACTCTGCTGTTGGTCACAGCCCTGGTATTAAGAATATCACCACATGTTCTCATATGGGGTACTGAATTAATTTCCCTCCACCCTGTAGTTGTTAATCCCTGTACTCTGTTATCTGAAATTTTAGGTGCTGCTTGTTTTACTACGTTAGATTTAAAAGATACCTTTTTCTGTGTACCCCTAGACTTTCAATCACAATATCTGTTTGCCTTTGAGGAACCAGATAGTGAATCTCAACTAACGTGGTCAGTGTTTCCTCAAGGATTTGGAAAACTGTTCAGAAAATCTGTAGCTAAAGACTTAACAAAATTCAGAGATAAAACATTTGTAATGTTCTCCAATATGTTGATGACATCCTTTATGTGCTACCACACAGGAGAAATATCAAGGAAATTACAGAGCTCCTAAATGTTTTAGCTGATAGGAATTATAACATATCAAAGAAAAAAGCTTAATTATACCATCAACAGGTTCAATACATAGGATTGCTACTGTCTCAAGAAACCCACAAATTAGGACAGGTAAAATAACCACTATAGGACAATATCCTCTGCCCTAGAACATACGGCAACTCAGGTTTCCTGGGGATAACTGGATACTGCAGGCCTTGGATTCCTGGCTATAGGGAATTAGCTAAACCTCTTTCAGCCTTCTTAACAAATTCTATACTAAGGAACAACTTCCCTGATGTGAGAACAAAAAACATACTAGAAGTTTTTAAAATATCAATAAGAGGCCTTACTTCAAGCTCCTATTCTCAGCTTACCTAAGGTAGAAAATTTAAACTGTTTGTCACTGAGAGAAAAATAACCCTGATAATATGCACCCAAAATTGCTGATGAACCAGGTCTATAGTCAATGGCATATCTCAGTAAGGAGCTTAGCATTGTACCTTCATTTTCAAAAGTAATGGAAAATAGGGACTCAATTTTCTTTGACACCCAAACCTGTCCTGAAAGTACAGGCATCATTTTTGTGCTGGAACCAGTTATCTCTTTGAGCTCCTTACATATCTTTTGTGAAGGCTTACATTGAAATGTAAAGGAAGACTGCATGCTCAGTAGGAGACAGTCTCAAACCCAAGGGGGAAAAAAAAAAAAAAAAAAAGGACAAAGTTTCTTTTACCTGAACTCAAACTAATCTAAATGAAAAAGTAAATTGTATGGTGCTTTACTAAAATAATTAAAAGCTGTGTCATTTTTCCAGTACTCTTCTTTTTTTATTTCTTTAAATCCTATACTTTTTGAGCTCATGACTTTTTTGATCAGTCCCATTTTTTATTCAACTGGAGTTTTGAAAATCTGTCACATTGCAATGGAGATTTACCTATAAAAAGATGTAATGCCTTTGCTTTTGTGTTATGAGTTTATTGGGTTGTCTGTCTAGGTATGTGCATATAAATATCATGTACATATCAAAATTGACATAAATAATGAGCACTCATGAATTAAAATTTAAAAATGGATCCAGATACCTTTAATTCATATGATTTTAACATTCAATTTAAATTGGGTAAACAAATGAAAGTAAAATATCTTTAAAATTACTTAGCACAAAAATCCGTAGGTGGTGAAACTAATAAAATGTTGCTGTCTTTAAAATGTCTAATATTAGTTGTTTCTAGGAGTTTTCTTCAACAGGAAAGAGATGACAAATAATGTTCAATATAATTGTCAGATATCTTGGTTTTACAATAAAATAAGTAGATTACATTTGACATGTTTTGAATTACTCAAATGCGTTAGAGACATCTGATTAATTTACAAAGTTAAAACATTAACTATTAAATAACATCAAGTACTCCTAACTCCTTAAATTCTGTGGGATAACATATTTAAACATTATTGGTGTTCTCAGACATTGGTTATTTAGAAGGGTTTAAAATTTCTTTGTATCATCACTAAAAACAACATTATTAAGAGTTAAGTGCTACCAGGTACAAGGGATCCAAAAGTTTCAACTGTCTTTCAGTTATAGTACAAAAAATATTTCATTTTATTAAAATGGAGTAATTTTCCTAAATTCAGAAATTTTATAAGAATTGTTTCAAAATGTGCACAAAAAATGACTCAACAGATAGGAAAGAGAAACATAAAAAGTTCTAGGTATGGAAATGTATTTAGTAGAAGAAAAAATATACTGGGTAGGAACATCTTTGATAAAATACACGAGGGTTTAAAGAAGTGCTAAGAAAGTCCATGTATAAATAAAGTGCAAATTTCAACAAGTATGTGTGTAACTAAGTTGGTTACATGTATGTGAAATGATCAGTTAAAGCTATTTAAGGTTTTTCCTAAGGTCAAATACTAATGTACTGATATAAAGCAACATTTAAACCATATGATAAAATGACAAGGATTTCTTTGAAAACAGTAATTTACTCTTAACATTGTATCTGTTAAGTTTTATTCTTTAGAACAATTGATCTCAAAAATGAGGGTATGTACAATTATGGCTAAACAACAACTGTTAGAGTATTGCACTAATATTACAGAGTCTAAATTTTCCTTTAAAAACTAAACTTGGTTAATATAAAAATATCAAAATAATTGTGGAGTGGTCACACTTCTTTGTATATGAAATATATTCACATCTTCCAGGTATACAAGTTTTAAAGCAGAAAACTTATCAAGCTACTGTTCTCCAAAGTAAACTTGTCTATAATAATAACTTTAAACTTGTAAGAATAGTGAATTTTATTGGAGATTTATTTATATCATGTAATGTTCTGTAACAGGGTCTGTTATCAATAGGATATATATTAATTTTTATGTTACTTCCTCACTGGTATAAAAATGTACATGTATTTCTAAAATTTAGGGAGAGCCTGATTTATTTAAAGGTTAATATAAGGAAACATGAAAGCATTTGTCACTTTGCTACATGAAAGAAAAGTTAAAAGCTCTCTCAACCTCTCCTTGAATCATGTTTTAGTTGTAATGTCATATTGTGTTGACAGATATTCATGTAGACTTGGGAAACAATGTATGTAAACACTGCAAAATTATGATTAAAGAGAAAGCAGGAATCAACTCCAGAAGTAGAACACTTAGGATTTGTGAAGGCCCCACCTTACCTGTGATAAGACTCTTCCTCCCATCTTACTGCATGTTAGAATGGCTCCAAAATAAGTCAGACTTCAGCTCATTTAAAGTTATATTCAAAAGATTGTTTTTTGTTGTTGTTGTTGTTGTTGTTATAAAAATCACTGTTATCTGAAACAGTGGATATAATGTAAAGCTCAGTCAAAATTCAAGCTAGCTATTACACAAACTAAATATGCATTTACTGTTCTTAATTCCATTTTATATTTTCTTTATAAATTCTTTAACTGTTTCCTGACTGATGTTTTGCAGAAGTACTGCTTCAAGAACAAGCAACCTAAATTAATTTGAGATAATAAGGCATCACCGACAGGAAAAATAATTTAGACTCCAAAATAATAAAAGAGGGTAAATAAATGTAAAGTTATGGACATTGAAGTTAAAGCCCTGTACTCTTACTTTATGACTGGTGAGACTGCCTTGCTTAAGATCAAACTTAGAAATCAAGACTAAAATAAAGGGGCCAAGAAAACCAGTATTTGGCTCTTCCCCTCACATTCAGCCTGAATCCAGGGAACAAGAGAACTTCCCTAAGGAGATTTGCAACTCTGGGTCACACAATCTCCTGATCAGAGATATTGATGATAGCAGTAGAGGAAGAAAAGCCAATCAGTGCATCTGCTGCAGAGAAGAGTCATTGGAAAAAGGAGACATTCCTGATGCTTCCAAGGGAAGCCACCTTATCAAGGAGACCCTACATAGCAACTGGCCATAAAGGAGCTAAGAAGCTGCTCTCAAGTTCCCCACAAGTGACCTCTGTGGGAACTCAGCTGACTCTTAAGAGACAGGAACACATCAATTTGACCAGCTTGGTCTTAAACACCTAGCAAAACAGTTAAAACAAAACATATTCATTCCTAGGCATTTAAAAAAGAAGCAATAGTTAAATGTAACTTAAGATGTACACTTGTGTTAGTCACCTAGAAAAAGGAAAGACTGGAGGCTACAAATGAGAGAATACTCAACATGTTATTTTTCATTTTCTAGTTGCTTTTGCAGCATTAGGCTGTTCATTACAGATCAAAACTGATAATGCTCCAGTTTATACTAGTTCTTCTCAACAGTTTTGCCACCATTTTCATATTGAACACAAAAGAATTCCTTATAATCCTCAAGGTGAAACCATTATAGAATGAGCTCATTTAAGTTACAATTACAAAAACAAAAAGGGGGAGATAAGTCCCCACAAAATAATTTTAATTATGCCTTCTTTGTTTTAAACTTTTTAAATTGTGATTCTCAATGTCACACGACAGTCAAGACATATGTCTTCCATTATCACAGGTCCATTGGGTCTACTTTGGTGGAAAGATTTTCAAACAGGATAGTGGTTGGACTAGATTATGTAATAGTGGGGGTAGAGGCCATGCTTGTATCTTTTCAGAAGGAGCATTGCACCCTATTTAGGCACTGAACATGCCATCAAGCATGTAGGACCTGGAGTGAAGGTTTATATGGTTGAAGATCAGAGACATCAGTCCAGAACTCCAGGGAGAATAGGAAGTCAATAAGGAGAAGGAAAAGGAAGAACTAAGTGAACCAAACACTCCAACTTCCATCGTGGGGACAAATGAGGAATCTGATTCAATAGGTTGAAAAGGTGACTGAATAAGGAGAAGAAACATTTCTAATCAAGTTTGTAGCCATGTTAACTCTATTGAGCTGTCAGTTTGCCATACCCTCAGAACCAAGAGGTGGGACCTGGAAGCAGTTCTTGGAAGCATTCTAAATAATATTTAAAAAGGGGGACATGTGAGAAGCTATTCTTATCTAGCAGAATGGGTAGTTCCATCTAATATCCATGAGAGAATGGCTCCCCTAACTCTACCCTATCCTGTCCATCATAGAAGTTTCTCCCAATCTTGTCTCCTTTACCTGTGTGTCTGTAAATAAAAGAGCGTTGGGTTATTCCACATTGTTAGAGATACCATAGATGGTATGGCCTCCCTCATTTAAAAAGAGTGTTGGCTCTTGTGTGTTTATTGAGTATATGTTTTCAGGTAATAGATTGAAACACAGTCAACGTACTCCTCAGGCAGTTCACCCTTTTCCCATTCACATGGGATATGGCAGAGAGGCCCTCTCACGTAATCATGGGGATAAAACCTAAGTTGGATGTCAATGTTTTTAAAATTCACTGCTGTAAAAGATGCGTAAGGAGAAAGTGACATGCTGAGAACATGGAATAAACACCTGTGGAGCTGGATCTACTGAAGGAGTAATCAGTGGACTCCTACATGCAGCAGCAGCAAACTTGTGACCTGAGTTGGGGTGTGCTCAGTGCTAGAGCTCTTCACTAGCATGCACAAGGCAAGATCAGGTCCCCAGCACCAGAAAGAATAGAGAAAGCAACTCAATTAAGCATAGGGCAAAATATATTTTGAAAAGATGCCTCACCAAACAATATGTACAAATAACATTTAATGTTACTTTTTAACATGCCTAAGTCCAAAAAACAAGATGAGACTCAGAAACAAGTATGGGATCAGAGTGGTGGTCCCAGAGTCTTCAACAGTCCAAAAAGGCATCCAGGACAAGGAAGA
This sequence comes from Sciurus niger, assembly GCA_020740815.1. Classification (NCBI taxonomy): domain Eukaryota; kingdom Metazoa; phylum Chordata; class Mammalia; order Rodentia; family Sciuridae; genus Sciurus; species Sciurus niger. The sequence continues at coordinate 65,844 of JAHUXG010003035.1, forward strand.
GGCCAGATGTGGGCCAGACAAGGACACAGTCCCAGCTGCTAGGAGACTGAGGCAGGGTGACTACAAGTTTAAGGTCAGCTTCATTCCATCTCACAATAAACATTAAAAGGGCTATGATGAAGTTCAGTAGTGGTGCAGCTCTGGGCAAAATTACAAGGACAAGAGGAAGGAAAGGAGGAAGAAGGAAGTATTTGGAAAATCTGTACATGAGACTTCTGTGGAAAGGATTAAACATAAACAATGTGTAATGAAATGTAGAAAGGCACAAAAGGCTGAGTTGGGAGGTCATGGAATAACAAGTGACTTTTAAGAAGGAATAGTGGGCAGCAACGTTGTGAGAAAAATCAAAGAAATCCATGGTCACATCACATAGTGGGGACTACAGAACTGAGTAGGGAGGGTGTACAGAATGGGTGACCTGAGTCTGTACATACATGTGCACATGCATACGCATGTAAAAGTGTGTAGACATGCATGTGTGGTGGCAGGTGGCAAAACTCACTCATCCCAGGAATTTCCTTTGTTATATCAACAAGTACTTTATAAAGCACTCACATGGGTACCATGCCACGTTCGATAGCCTCTGTGATCCTGCTTTGGTGCTTAGTTGGTGCTTGGTGCATAGAAGGAAACATAATATTATTTGTTGGAAACAAATGGTAATAATACCATTGTGATTAATTTAGCTATATCATGAGACTTTAATAGAAATTAAAAGGTCATTCCTATATTTAAATGGTTTTTCTGTTCCTGTTTTTAACTAAAATTATGTAAAATAAAATTTTTCCAAGTAAACTTCAGCCTAATCAAACTGGACTAACAAAAACTTGGAATATGACATCTGAAAAAATGTTATGATGATCAGTAAAATTCTACAATCTTAGAGTTTGAAGGACTTTAATTTACATACACACATTAGAAAGCAATTCTTGGTTCTGAATTGGTTAACATCTGGACCAAAAACAAACAAGTCACACCAATTTACATCTGGGTATCAAGAAACTGAGAAGTCAAGTGTGGGGTCAAATTCCTGCAATGCCAGTGGCTCATGAGGATATAGCATGAGGATTCCATGCTAAAAGCAGGTCTCAGAAACTTAACCTGTCTCTTGGAAACTTAGCAAAACCATGACACAAACAAAACAAAACAAAACAAAAAAAGGACTAGGGATGTGGCTCAGTGCTTAAGGACTTCCAATAGAAAATAACAATAATAATTTACCTTTTTTCTTCTCTGTTCTATAACTCCGGTAATTAAATTTGGAACCTCTCCAAATTTTAATTTTGTCACAACACATAAAGGCATAAGATATTTGAGGAGACACAGAAAAAATAAGAATTACACAAGGGCATGGAAAAAACATTTATAATTATGAGCCTGGAGGTTTAAAATACAAGAAAATTGAATCTAACAATATGTAAAGAGAGATTTAACCCGGAAAAGAATGTTTTCTCACATTTTCAAACTGATATAAAGCTTATGTCCATCCCAGGTGCATTTCCAACACCTCTGAACAGACAAGAAATGAAGGTACACACCCTTTCATACCCCTACAGTGCTTTTCTCAAGAATGAGATCACTTGCTGAAAGCAACACACAAGTGTGATTCCAATGGCTAAGGAGGCTGAGGCAGGAGGATCACAAGTTCAAAGATCACAAGTTCAGCAATTTAGTGAGGCCCTAAGCAATTCAATGAGACTATGTCTCAAAGGTTTTCAAAATTTAAAAAGGACTGGATTGGGGCTCAGTGGTTAAGCATCTCTGGGTTCAATCCCAGGTACAAAATAAATAAATAAATAAATCATTCAAGTCTGAGTGGATCCGAAACATGTGCACGCTGCACTTCATTTCTGCCCAGGCTTTTTTTCTAGTGAGCTCTCCTATGGTGTTCAAAGAGAAGGGGAAAGTTGAAAGTGTTACCACATTTCCTGAAGGGCAGAAGGGAATTCCCTGATGTGGATCCTTTTATGTCTTTGAAGTAAACTGTGAAAGTTGAATACTATCCACATTGTTTACCCACAGGTTTCCCTACAGAGGAGTCCTTTCACACAACTGGACAATCTAGAACATCTGAAGTCTTCACATTTCTTACTTGCATAGGTTTTATTTTTTTGACAAAAGTCTTTCAACATGAATCTTCCAGTCCTTGAAAGGAACTAGGAAAACTGGAAGGTTTCCCACATTTCTCACATTCACAGGGCTACTCTCCACAAGGACTTTCATAGATGACAAGAAAAATGAAACATCATACATTCAGGGTATTTGTTTTTCAGTGTGAATGAAGTTCCTTTGAAGGTAATTGAAAACACAGAATGATTTGTCATATTTTTTACTTTAAAAATTTTGTTCAGTCAGATGGGGTAGCAGACATATGTAATCCCAGCAACTCAGGAAAAATCACAACTGTGACTCCAGCCTCAGTAACTTTGCAAGGCTCTAGCAACTTAGCAATCTATGTCTCCAAATAAAAAATAAAAGGACTGGGAATGTAGCTTAATGGTAGAGCACCCCAGGATGAAGTCCCCAGAACAACAAAAAAATTATTCTGCAATAAGGACCATTCAAGTCTTTGTAACTGGGGCCAAGATGGCAGACTAGAGGGCAGCTGCATTTCACGCTGCTCCAGGACGCAAGATTCAAAAGAGGAGATAGTGAGAGACTTGGGACCAACTCAAAGCTGCCGGGTGAGTCTCTCCTGTTGGGGAGGCGTCCCGGATGGGGCGGTAGCCCCGGAACGTAGGGAATTTGTGAAGTGGAGTTGCTCGACGAGACGCCCCTCCCCCCGCCAGAGCGGTAAACACGGACAACTAGGATCATCGTAGAGGAGGCGGCTCAGCACAGCGCTTGGACTCGAGCAGCCGCTGGGGCTCCGGGCCGCTGCCTGGGGAGGAGCTGTGTGGCGAGCTGTTTGGACCCAGAACAACCGCTTCTGAACACCAGGGGGTTGCCCGGAGGAAGAGGAGGAGCGCGGCGGGACGCTTGGTCTAGGAGTGACTGCATCAAAGCCACAGGCGGTTACCAGAGGAGGAGCTGCATGGTGAACTGTTTGAACTCAGAGCGAGCGCTCCTGAACACCAGGAGGTTGCCCGGAGGAAGAGGAGGAGCGAGGCGGATTGCTTGACCTAGGAGTGACTGCATCAGAGCCACAGGCAGTTGCCAGAGGAGGAGCTGCGTGGTGAGCTGTTTGAACTCAGAATGGGCGCTCCTGAGCACCGGGGGACTGCCCGGAGAAATTGGAGGAGCGCGGTGGGACGCTTGGTCTGGGAGTGACTGCATCAGAACCACAGGCGGTTGCCAGAGGAGGAGCTGCGTGGTGAACTGTTTGAACTCAGAGCGAGCACTCCTGAGTGCCGGGAGGTTGCCCGGAGGAGGAGGAGGAGCGTGGCGTGTTGCTTGACCTGGGAGTGACTGCATCAGAGCCGCGGGCGATTGCTGGAGGAGGAGCTGTGTGATGAGCTGTTTGAACTCGGAGCAGCTGCTCCAGAACACTGGTGGCCTGCCTGGAGGAGGAGAGCAGTGGGACGCTTAGTCTGGGAGTGACTGCATCAGAACCACAGGCGGTTGCCAGAGGAGGAGGTGAGTGGTGAGTTGATTGGACTAAAAGGGACCGCTCCTGAACACCGGTGGCCTGCCTGGAGGAGGAGCGTGGTGAGTCACTTGGTCTCGGAGCCACCGCTTCTGAACACCCGGGGGGCTACCCCAAGGAGGAGGAGGAGGAACAGGGCAGGTCACTTGGACTTGGAGTGACTGCCTAGGGCTACGGGTGGTTGGCGGGAGGAGGAGACCCAAAGTGAGTTGTTTGTACTCCTGGTGACTGCGTCGGAAGCCGGGCGGCTGTCTGGAGTAGGAGGTGTGTGGCGGGTCTCTGGGTCTCGGAGCTGTTGTGCGGGGCTCCAGGTGGTGGCTCAGGGGAGGGGCTGCATAGCCAGGCGATTGGTGCAGAGCAGGGTCCCAGGAGCTAGGTGGCTTCTTGCTGGAAGAGCCGCACAGAGACACGCCTAGGGGCGGAGCGAAGTTTCCAGGGCGGCGGGCAGATTCTCTGGGAGAGGCAGCCTACAGAGACTCGCCTGCGAAGGGCGAGGCTTCCAGGCCCAGGACGTAGGTCCGGGCCCCTGGGATCGTTGCAGAGGAAGACAGCCCAGCCCAGGTGGTAGTTGTAGATTGAGGGGAACCTCTAGGAGGGCAACTAACCAGCAAGACGTCCCCACCGAGTGACTCTTCCTGGCCGGGGGAGGTTTTCCCACAGGGACGGTAAAGCCAGAGACATAGGCACAAACAGGCCTTGCCTCAGCCCTCAGTCTAGTTCCCCATTGGATGACCATTGGTCAACAAGTGGAGGCACCTCTGCCCACTAGCAGGGAATATACGCCACCTGAGGGTTACCACCCCTAGAGAGGCAGCTTCTTCGTGGAGCTCTGCATTATCAACCTCCTCCAAGACTTCAGGCTACTGAAGGATAAGAGGGGATATACTAGCAATCTTCAGGGACATTATAAGTTGATAGAGGAAATCTGCAATATCTTAATGACCCACTGATTCCTGAACAATATGAGAAAACAAGGGAAGAAAATGCCCCAAACAAATCTAGATGTTACATCAATAAAATCCAACGACAGCATGGCAGAAGAAATGACAGAAAGGGAGTTCAGAATGTACATAATTAAAATGATTAGGGAAGCAAACGATGAGATGAAAGAGCAAATGCAGGCATTGAACGATCGCACCAATCGACAGTTAACAGAGCAAATTCAGGAAGCAAAAGATCATTTCAATAAAGAGTTAGAGATATTGAAAAAAAACCAAACAGAAATCCTTGAAATGAAGGAAACAATAAACCAAATTAAGAACTCCATAGAAAGCATAACCAATAGGATAGAACAGCTGGAAGACAGAACTTCAGATATTGAAGACAAAATATTTAACCTCGAAAACAAAGTTGAACAAACAGAGAAGATGGTAAGAAATCATGAACAGAATCTCCAAGAACTATGGGATATCATGAAAAGGCCAAATTTGAGAATTATTGGGATTGAGGAAGGCTTAGAGAAAAAAACCAAAGGAATGAACAATCTATTCAATGAAATAATATCAGAAAATTTCCTAAATCTGAAGAATGAAATGGAAAATCAAGTCCAAGAGGCTTATAGGACTCCAAATACACAAAATTACAACAGACCCACACCAAGGCACATTATAATGAAAATACCTAACATACAAAATAAAGACAGAATTTTAAAGGCTGTGAGAGAAAAGAACCAAATTACATTCAGGGGAAGCCAATACGGATATCAGCAGATTTTTCAATCCAGACCCTAAAAGCTAGAAGGGCCTGGAACAACATTTTTCAAGCTCTGAAAGAAAATGGATGCCAACCAAGAATCTTATACCCAGCAAAACTTACCTTCAAATTTGACGAAGAAATAAAATCATTCCATGATAAACAAAAGCTAAAAGAATTTACAAAAAGAAAGCCAGCATTACAGAACATTCTCAGCAAAATATTTCATGAGGAAGAGATAAAAAACAAAGAAGCAAATCAGCAAAGGAGGAATTATCCTAAAGGAACTGTCAAATAAAGGAGGAACCAAGATGTGTCAAAATTTTAAATATGAACCAAATGACTGGGAATACAAATCATATCTCAATAATAACCCTGAATGTTAATGGCCTGAATTCATCAATCAAAAGACATAGACTGGCAGATTGGATTAAAAGAAAGATCCAACAATATGTTGCCTGCAAGAGACTCACCTCATAGAAAGAGATACCCATAGACTAAAGGTGAAAGGATGGGGAAAAACATACCATGCACATGGACTCAGCAAAAAGCTGGAGTATCCATCCTCATTTCAGATAATGTGGACTTCAAGCCAAAGTTAGTCAGAAGGGATAAAGAAGGACATTTCATACTGCTTAAGGGAAGCATAAATCAGCAAGATATAACAATCATAAACATCTATGCCCCAAAGAGTGGCTCATCCATGTATGTCAAACAAATCCTTCTCAATTTTAAAAACCAAATAGACCATAACACAATAATACTAGGTGATTTTAACACGCCTCTCTCACCACTGGACAGATCTTCCAAACAAAAATTGAACAAAGAAACCATAGATCTCAATAACACAATCAATAATTTAGACTTAACACACATTTATAGAATATACCATCCAACCAAGAGCGAATAAACTTTCTTCTCAGCAGCACATGGATCCTTCTCTAAAATAGACCATATATTATGCCACAAAGCTAATGTCAGCAAATACAAGAAGATAGACACACTACCTTGTATTCTATCAGATCATAATGGATTGAAGTTACAAATTAATGAAAGAGTAAAAAACAGAAACTACTCCAATACCTGGAGATTAAACAACATGCTACTATATGATGAATGGATAACAAGATATTAGGAAGGAAATTAAAAAATTCTTAGAGGTAAATGAGAACAAAGAAACATCATATCAAAATCTCTGGGACACTATGAAAGCAGTACTTAGAGGAAG